>JAOBRD020795308.1:0-30413 GCA_027575215.2 Hydrozoanthus sils
TTTTGCCCTGAATTAAGAAAAAATGCCCCCGCTGTTATCCAATCAGCTCGAAGTAATTTTGCCCTCCATGTTATAAATTGTATAACAATTATTTCAAGAGCGCGCGTTGGATGTGACGTGGCAAATAATCAAAGAGAAGCATAGCACCGAGTTTGCTTTAAATAATCTCATATCCAATAAGCGCGAATAGAATAATTGTTCTGTTAAGTTTCTTGAGCTCCCAAACCTATTGATGCTTGAAATGTGAGCTAAAATTCTTTCAGAACAATATTTCAGCATTGCAACACTGCACAGTCAGTTTCCATAAATGGTCAGTTTGGTAAGTAAGCTGATAACCGAGATTGAGTGAACTAATCAGAACGCTAGAAATGCAATGTTCGAGGTTGCAAATTTAACAAGGGAAGAAGTCAAAACAATGGTATTTTTAAGGAACCCATATTTGTCGGGGGAGGTGGTGGGTGGTGGCACAGACCCCTCTACGCCACCCCCCACCACTTTTTCAGAGCTCAATTTCTCAAAAACTGATTTAGGGGTATTGGTTTTTACTGTATTGTGGACTCCTCTCTCCACAAGGAAGGCGTTGGTGCAAGCACTTCATCAATATCTATTTTATTGAACATGATATTTGCTCCCGAAATTCAGGCTTTTTGAAAAAAGGTGGTGGATGGCGGGAGATAATACCCCACCCCCCTAAATTGGGTTCCAAGAAAGTACCATTATTTTGACCTTTTCCCTAAACTGCTTTTTCACAATGGCAGCCTCGGAATTGTCGATATATTTTGACAAAAGTCTAACTGTTTAGGAACGTAACATACGGCTGTACTGAGTTGGCGTGCGGCAGCAGAAAAATTACACAAATTAAGTTTTAAAATCATAATTACGTAATGTTTTCATTTCTTTTTGTCAGCGGATCAAGTTGTTTAACGCGTATGCCGCAAAGAGAATGTGCAGGGCAGGTTTCACCGTTCTTGATGTGTACCCCCTGACAGCTTCCTACCCTGGGGGGACAACCGACGGAGTTCATTTTAAAGACAGCGTCTTTTCTGCAGCCGAGGATTTGTTAGAAAGCTATTTTCAGGCGTAGTATTAACTCAATCCAGACCTCCTAGTTGCCGGCTATCGTTTTAGAGCTGTAGGCCGCGGGCCTTATCACATAAAAGTTGAAAAAAAAAAGGCGAGGACGACTGATAGAAAGTGATAGGGCTTATTGCGACAATCAGTCTTTCTCTTTTATACTTATTTAATACTATGAAAAAACAGTTAGATATGACAAGATGACATTAATCATAAAAGATTGGATCAATATTTTGAAATTAAATGTGATTTTTGTTTTTTGGTAAATGAAGAGTAAGTAACATTGTCTCTAATATCACTGCTAAATGAGTTGAACATCACTGAACCTTGATAATATTTATATTTAATTGAAGTTCTTGTACGAGACAAGTGAAATGAATTTCTTAACCTGGTGCTATAGCTATGAATCTGCATGTGTTTTAGTATGAACATATCTTGAAAACGTCTGGGACTGTTTTTGTTTCTAATTAGAAACAAGAATTGAGAAATTGGTAATATTTTCGTATATCTTCGAGTTCAGTAAGTATAGGTTTTGAAAAAAAACCGAGGCTGTATGAAGTCTGTTTTGCTGTGTGCATGCGCCAAGCGCGAGCGAATTCAGTTCTGCTTCCCCGGAAAGTTAATAAAGTTGTTGTCGTTTGGACATGCAGAAAAACGCAGAAAAGAAAAATCATGAAGAAACATACGAGTCATGAACTTTTCCAACTAACACAGAATGCGTTGATTAGTAACTTCTAAATTTTGAACACAGGAATCTTCGCTTTGAAATTAAATATATCGCCGGCCGTTGATGCGACATAAAGACGGGCCTTGTTGTTAAAATCGGCTGCATGTTAGAGAAACTGCTTTATGAAATCTGGCGCAATGCTTTTTTTTTGTCAAAAAACATATTTTTCAAAGTGTTTACCGCGAGGGAAGTGCCTCTGTTCGCCTGAAGGCGGCTATGGGCCTGTAGCGGTCGACTGCTTTGTTAACTGAAGGAAGATTTTGAAACCTGCTACGAAATGACACCTTACCTGCTTTGGTGATATTGAATTTCAGGTGAATTAACTGGCGACGCTTTTAAACCGCTAATTTCTTCGTTGAGTGCACTTTATGGAGGTAAGGTGGAAGAAACTCTTCTAGATAGGCCACAATCTCTGGATTTTCTGGTGTTTTTTACCGCTGTACCCGATGGAAGTCAAACTTGTTTTGTGTTTAAGTCCGATTTCACTTGCAATCTTGTAATCTCGCTGAATTATAAATAACTTTTAATTCCAATAAAAGAAAACGTCATAGAACTCAAAAAAGAAATTGAAAATTGCTTAGTGTTGAAAAAGCAAGTGCAAGCTTTTTGGTTTGAAATAAAGGTAAGTCTTCTACTTAGCAATCAACTGAGAATGTATCTATACTAAGTCCTAGTATAATCTTGTATTCAATGAATGAGTGTTTCATCTTATTATCAAATTTGTAGTCGAGACAGTACAACGTACTGGTATGACTGCCAAAATTAAAAAGAAACCAAATACATTTTAGGTTTTCTCTTTGTAAAAATAGTCAAAGGATCGCCTAGTCTAGAGAAACCTTTTATCGGTCGTTTTTAGTTTTAAAATGTGCTGCAGTTTGCCGGAACAATCGATTTATGCAATTGCCAATTAGAAACCATGTTGGATATTCTAAAAGCGAAAGAACCTTCCAATGAACAAGAACAACTGGCTTGGTTTCAAAATAACAGCGAAAATTTAAAAAAAAACACTTGAAACATTCTCCCGTGTAAGATGTCTCCAACGAAGATCGGGTTAGTTGGCTGTACGTACCTGGTGGCTAGGCAGAATCTGTCACAGATAAAGAGGGGATGAAGCCAATATTTGACCTTTTCTGCCCGTTTGCGTAAATAGCTGTAGTTTTGGCCAAAGACGCATATCAAATCACGTTAGATTCAAAGTTTCGATGACAGAAAAAAAAACAAAACAATTGATTTGGCTGCGTTTGTCTTTGAGAAGACGTAAAAGCACTTCCTAACAAGGAGGTGGCTAATACTCCCTTTTGGATTGCCAGAACCCAATTAGCCGAAAGCAACACTAGGGATATAGCAACAGTATTGTACTACAGTGGCATATATGTAAATAAAATATAGAGATAGCTTCTTGGAAGTGATCTAGACCGGCTCCGACCTAAGGTGTCGACAAGGCACCCCAACTTCTAGTTGACCCTGTAGCTCAGTTGGTGTAGGTCGTGGATTCGAATCCCACCGAGGTTCGAATAACTTCTCTCTTCATTTTGTTCCAGTAGCAAGGCCAGTCACTTGAAGCTATATATTGTATCAATACAAGAGATTTTGCAGTTTTGTCTAGTTTAATAACGACTCGTCTGTTCTTCTAAAACTGGCTTCTATTCCATCATCCCTTTCACATCCAACCTTTAAAGGATGTACTAGTCAGAATATTTTTGAGTACAAAATTATAAAGATTCATATTTTTCAAATACAGAAACCGAAACTGTGTGGTGTACTACTATCACTAATGGTTAGCTGGTGGCATTGACGATCGATCCGGTCTTCTATGGAGGACAATCGCATGAACCAACACAGTAATGCCTGTTTATGCGAGGCCAATTGCTTATCAAAGAAATTTGGCCGTTTTAGCAGTTCTTCTATCATTGGTTTCATCTGCCTCCACAAACCATAAAACGAAAATTGCTAAAAATTTGAAAAAAGACATTGTCCAGTTTAAAAGGACTTGGTGTAAAGTGCGAACTGCAAGGTATGACTGGAAAAAGATTTTGGCTCCATGTGGATCGCGTATTGCTTGGAATAATAGAAACTGTTGGAATGGCAATTTGTACACGGATGCAAAAAAATCTCACATTAAGAATTTGGAAATCAAACCTGTCGGCTTTTTCAGTAGGTTCTTTATACAATCTGTTTCATTTAATGGCAAAACAAAATCCTTTGGTGGTGATGCCTGGAGGGTAGATATACGTGGTCCCTCAAATATGGCGGCTGAGGTCTTTGACCAAATGGATGGTACATACGAAGTTGTGTTTTTGCCAATGAAACCTGGAAACTATGAAGCCATTATCGTGCTTGACTATTCACTTTGCAATGGGATGAAGGATCCACCCTTTGATTGGTTCAGAAAAGGTTGGTGACTCTTTTACATCTAACAACTCAAATTAGATTTTGGAATCACTTACAATTGCTTAATTTGATTGGTTCCTAATTACATAATTTTAGCATTGATCTTTGTAATCGCCTTCTTTTGAGATTGTAATTGCACTTTTTAAGCTTGTTAACGCCCTCTTTTGAATATCCAATCACATTACAGGGGATGTTACAATAGTCAATCAGAATCCACCAAAATATTGTATACAAATGGCAGCAAGGAAAATTAGTTATGTTTAACTCGCAGACACTGAATTCAAAATGGATATACTTAAATGGTAATCGAGCTTCGCATCGTGAAATTTTGGTCTGAAATCATACTTGTCACTTAAAATGAAAGTCGCGCTTGCGCGCTCGTTCGATTTTGAAATTACGCGTATGATTTCACACCATATTGCACTCCACTCTGTTCCATCACCACTACTAGGCTTGGCTGCTTAGCACCAGTAAGCACGTAACACGCAAATTTTCGAGTTACGCTTCACTGCGCACAAGTATTAAAGCTAAGTGCTAAAAAAATAAAGCAAATAGAGCGTAACTCGGAAATGAGTTCTTATTGAAGGTGCAATTTCTTGTAAAGTATCCCCAAATATTCCTTCTGGGAACTTGCCCTTGACAGGAAGTGGGCATGTTCAATCCTTTCTTGAGCCTAAGTGGTTCATAGGGCCGCCGCTTATCTCCGGTTTCTGTAGTGTTAAGCGGATGAGAGTCTTGACTCCCCCTGGACAGGGCACTAATCCGTCGCAGGTTAGCCTCGAGCAGAAATGGTACTCAGTTATACAGCCGAGTCGACTGGAACAAAGTCAGGTAAAAGTGTCTTGTTCAAGGATACAACACAATGGTCTGGCCGGGGCTCGAACTGGTGACCCTAAGATTACGAGTCGAACACCCTAACTGCTCGGCCCTGCGCCGCCGACTGGGCCCGCACGGAGTAAGGGAAAAACTCTCTAACGCCGGCTGTTCTCGAAAACACGACCTCAGAATGTGAATTCAACAAACAGAGCCAGGTTAGCTAGGGGCCAGCTTTATGAAACTAAAACTGCTATGTGAGTGAATACGTAAGGGCAGAGGTAACAAATCAAAGATTGGCAGTTCAGCACTGAAATGCAGATTATTAGTAAGGCCATGCCGAGTGTGAGTGAGTATAAATGATATTGTAATTTGTTATTGAACCACGGTCCTACTTCGTGTTTTGTTTGGGCAAGCAGTGTGTCGAAAATCGACGAAGGACAACCATGAAATACACTTTGTTGAAAACAACGAATCTTTCTCTTTCTAACATTTTTATTTTACAGGTTTCCCTAAAAATATTTTACACTACCCATTTTTGCTCGAAGCTTGATCGTTTAACAAACAACACATTATTTGTTTCTTGCCTGGCTGGCTTGATTATCGAATGGAGAGACAGGAAGCAAATTGAGCGGCCATTTCATTTCTAACAGGATGCCGACACGGATCGTTTCAACCGCAAGGAAGTCTGGGAAATCGAGTGCACGACTTCGTTCAGCAACAAACTCTGGAGAAGTTAAAATTTCTTGTACCCAACCCCCTTCCGGGAAGATGTTCCTATCTAGGTGAGCTAAGTAGCAAGACATATTGCCCTTTATCGTGCTGTTAACTGTGATTTTGCGAGCATAATTTGCGATATATAAATATAAAACTGCTTAGCTTTAAATTTGTTTTTTGCTTTCTTTTATCGGGTTAACGTTTCTATAGTGATTTTGTCTCGAGCTTTAGGCAATGGTACTGCAGCTTTCGCTGAACATCTTGAAAGCTTAAAATAAAGGTTGCCACGAACAGAAGCCAAGTTCTTCGAGATTTTTGAACTCTGGATATTTTTTTCCTGCTATCGAGAGTAAGGACATCGCCAGCTGTAACTGGAGTTTTTCAAAACCAAGAGTTGCTGATACAGCATGTATAGATTCGAGTGAGACCCACCCATTGGAGACGGAAAATAACCCAGGTTTATTCGATCTACAGCTTTAACAAAGAACCCCATAAAATTTCTGCTTCAATGAGATTGCTTCACTTTCCTTTGTGTGGGTTTATGTTTTTTATGCAATAATTTTCACTCATTCACGGGGCTTTGGGTATAGATCGAGAAGTTCATTTTATGGAATTATAAAAATTTTATCGTTTTTAAGTCATAAATTTTATAGCAGTTAGGTGTCTCAAATTAGCTTACCACTTGCATGTAAGCTAGTTTATTATTATTATTATTATTATTATTATTATTAATATTATTATTATTATTATTTATGGGGTTCTTTATTGATACTGTAGAACGGCGAATCTTGGATTCCCAGTTTCCAGTAACAAGGCCTCACTCGAATATATATTTTGTATTTACACATAAGCCTATCAAGGACAACACTCTTTGATTAAGAGTTGCTGAAATCAGTTTTCCTTTATACAATAGTAAAACATAATTCCTGCCTTTGCAAACAGCCTACAAAGAGGTCTTGAAATTAATGCACGTCTCCTCTTAACAAACTAGAGCTAGAAACGTTCAAGACGGTTGGTCAAGCCGCTTGCAAGGAAAGGTGCTACCTGCTCTGGGACGGCTATGGAGCATGGAACGGTGCCATGCAGTGGGAACCCTATCAGCGCAGTAAGTGTTACATGCACTTTGAAATATGATTTAATGGACTGTTTTCTCTTCCTAAATTGAAAGATTTACAGCGTTCTGATTGGTTCACTCAATTTCCGTTGTCTGCTCATATACCGAATTGACCATATATGGAAACTGAAAATTGCGTTTCTAGCGTTCTGATTGGTTCACTCAATTTCCGTTGTCTGCTCATATACCGAATTGACCATATATGGAAACTGACTGTGTAGTGTTGCAATATTAAAAAATGGTTCTTAATACTTTTTGCTGTCATTTTCAAGTACCGATAGGACTTGAAAAATCAAGAAATTTGATAAAACAATTATTCCATTCGCACTTTTTGGATACGAGATGATTTAAATCTACCCCGGCGCTACGCGCCTCTTTGACTATTTACCATTTTATATCCAACGCGCGCTCTTGGGATAATTGTTAAATATTTGAAAAATTGCACCATTTATGTTTTGATGATGGGAAAAATGAATCAGTACTGTTCAAAAGAGTGCCATCACAAGCTCAATCTCGGGGTCAGTGAGGGTGATTTTTTGTGGTGTTAACGAAAAACGACGAAAATATAACACATGGCACAGTAAAAGTGCAAATACCAAAGTTTTCCCTGAATGCACACGTAGCAAGTAAAGTTACAGGTGCTCAGTACCGAAAATGAAATAAATATAAGATTATGTGCTCCAATTGGACAAAAAAATTATACAATCGTTTTTTCAAACAACACAAAGTAAAGTTTTTATTCATGTGATATAAACACTTTAAGATGTTAAAGGTCGTCTTGTTCTATCAGTTTGCTGATCTGGCTTCATCATTCGATCAACTAAGACTCGAAGGCCAAAGTTCGCCGTGAGAATTTAAAATTAGACCTTTGTAAGAGTACTGTAGACACTAATTTTGTTAACTCAATTAATTTCGACTTGTTGATTAAGCTTTTTTGTTCTTCTAGATTTCCCATGGCGCCTTACAGGTCAGGCTTCTGGCCACATTAGAGGTCGCGGGGTATTGTGGATTTACGGCGATTCGATCAATAGATACTTCTTTGAGTCACTTACAAGGCGTCCCTTATGTAATCACGTGTTTCGTGCGTGCTATCACACGATGGCGTGGGTATACGTGCTAACACAAGCTGCAAATGAAGAAATGAACCTACGAAATGGTGGCAAAAACCTTGATATTTCTCGAATACTTGAAGAGCTGCGCTTAGTCGTATCGCGTTCGGATATGGACAAAAACAGTGCTCTTGTGTTAAATGCTGGGGTGCACCTCCTCAAGAGTACAACTTTTTACTATTACCAAAAGATAATTAACGGGTTTATAGGGGTGTTAAGAAATTACTACAAAGGAACAGTAATATGGAAGACTACTACGTCAATCCACGACCAGAGGGAGCTCTATAGCGGTTGCTTTCGAAGATTCCACACTGAGCAGGTAGGCCAAAGTAATGTTCTTATATAATTCCCGAAGAGGGTTTTTCAGTGCCGTGACTAAAACCCCACTAAAACCCTGACAAAATCAAAATTCTAATTAGCAGAGAGGCCAGTCAGAAGCCTTAAATAATTATTGTTAAACTCGAGACGTTGGAGTCGGTAGTCAACTTTTTAAATGTTACTTTAAGCTTCAGTAGTCAGAGAGCAACAGGTCAATAGGCCACTGACGCGCGTCTAGAAAAATACCAAAAAATAAAATCTCATTTCTCTTCCACAGAGAGTCCAGTTGTTTAATGCATACTCCCGCGCAGCGTTCTGCAGTGCAGGCTACCTCGTGCTCGACGTGTACCCACTATCGGCCTCGTACCCAGGAGGTACTTTGGACGGAGTGCATTACAATGGTTCTGTCTTCTACCCTGTGGAGAAACTCCTTGAACAATATTTTAGATCCTAAGATTGCTTCCTTATCAACAATGGAGAACCTTCCTGTCCACAGAGCTTCCTATCCAATGAACGGTGTTCATTACGACTCTTTCTCTTACTTTGGGGAGAAGCTCCTTGAACAATACTTCAGATCCTAAAATTGCTTCCTTATCAACGATAGAGAACATTCCTGTCCACAAAGCTTCTTATCCAATGGACTCTTTGGGCAGCGCGCATTACAGATCCGGAACAATATTTCTGATCCTAAGACTGTTTTCTTACCAACGATGAAAAACCTTCCTGCCCACAGAGCTTCTTATCCAATGGACTCTTTGGACGGCGTGCATTACATGTACACCGATTCTTTCTCTTACCCTGTGGAGGAACTCCTTGAACAATATTTTAGATCCTAAGATTGCTTCTTTGTTGGCGATGAAGAGCTTCCTGTCAACATAACTTTCTATCCAATGGGTTCTTTGGACGGCATGCATTACAACGGTTCTGTTAATTCTGGTGAAAGAACAGCAGCTCTTTAAAAATATTTTAGATCCTAAGATTGCTTCCGTGTGAACGATGGAGTATATTCCTGCTTACAAAGCTTCCTACCAGTTGTGTCTTTGAGCAGCGTGCATTACAATGATTGTCTTTCTCTTTGTGGAGGATCTTCCTGAACAATATTTTAGATCCTAAGATTGCATATCAACGATGAAAAACCTCCCTGCCCACCCAATGGGTTCTTTGGACAGCGTGTATTACAACGGTTCTGTCTTTTTCCCAGCGGAGAAGCTCCTTGAATAATATTTGAGATCCTAAGATTGCTTCCTTATGAAGGATGGAAAAAATTCCTGTCCATAGAGCTTCCTGTCTAATGGGTTCTTTGGACGGCGTGCATTACAATGGTTCTGTTAACCCTGGCAAAAGAACAGTTTTTTGAACACTATTTGAGGTCCTACGACCCTTTCAAGCGAGGAGAAACTATCCTGTCCGCAGGGCTTCATGCTAATAAAATAATTTGGACAGTATGCATTGCAACAAGTTTTTTTTATCCTTTGGCCAACACTTGAGATCGCATCTGTTTACACTCAGGGGATCAATGTTAGTTAAAAAGTTTTTCATTTTTTCATAACTTTACTTTTTCAAGAATTAGAGGGAACACTTTCAATCGTACTTCGTGTATTAGAACTCTTTCCTTATAAACAGCAAATTCCTTTATTTTTATAAATTTTCCCTTTTTCCTTGCTAGTAATCTAGCAAAGCGGCGAGCTTGTTGTTAGCAACTCCACCACAACACAAAAGATATCGGTTGTACTTTCTGCACAATCCATGTCCGAAAAATTGGACTAACTTGTTCAGAACTTAACTAACAAATCCAACGTCTTCTTTATGATGTCGTTGTAGAACAACACAGATTACGTTCTTTCCTGAATTTTCATCCAGTTTAAGCCATGGCTGATTGGAGTATCTTTTTCTGAAATTCCTCTGACTGCACTTGCTCTAGAGTTAACAACGAAAGTCCAAGCTGATCTTCCTAGGGTGGGGATAATTGTAAGATGGATTTAGTTCTCAAATATCTGATCATTTATCGACGCCCTTTAGGGACAGCTATGCTTTAAGCAGGCTTTTAGGCAACTTTTGATGATATTTTTGACGATATCTCCGATCATAGTTTGAAATTTGGAAAATTAACTGAACGAAAAAGAAGCACCTTGAGTATTTTCAGATTTTTTGGATGAGAAACTAGAATTCTGGGTTTTGTAGAGAAGCCTAAAATAAATTTTGAAGTTAATATTTGATGGAAAATCGTCAATATTGTCCCCAAACCAAAGCTGCACTTGCGCCTTGTAAGGAGGGGCGGTTTGGTGATTGTACTGAATATTCTTCTCATTTAACAACTTATTTTAACTCCCTCATCAAATATCAAAATGTAATATATAACTTCCCCTTAAAATGTCTTTAGGAATGTAAAATCTATTTCCGTCCTTATACACTTGAAAAGGGTTTGGTTAATCTTCAGTAGAACCAAAGTCGTCAAAAAATGTGACACAAGCTTCCTAAAGAAAGTGCTTAACGCAGAAATTGGCACAATGCTTAATTTAAAAACTGTGATAGCGCAACAACTCTTTTACTTGAAACAAAAATTCATTTTGGAACCACTTTTTATTTACATAATCTGTTGTTTAGATCCATGACATGAGAAACATGACTGAAGCACCTTTCCAGATTCAAAATAATTTACCTGATCAAATGGCTGAGCCATCTGCCGTAGAAATCGTTTGCCAACCTAAAAAATAGAAAAATAAACTGACTCAAAATCTAATAACAGCAGTCAGTTTATGAAAACAGTCAACAAAAGCAAAGGCGGAATAAAAAGTTCATAATGCCAAAAAGTTATAGTATCGGCTTTTTGTCTCGTTTTGTGCAACGATCTCCGTCAGCATCAGTTCTTTTCGTAATGAATTTACCGTTATTAAGCTAGTTTTAGTTAATAGTAATAACGATAGTAACAAATTAATAATAAAAATAACAATAATAATAACATTTAACCATAATAAAAATAACAATAATAACAATTAACCGTATCAATTGGATATTTTACATCGAATACACGGTCTAGAGCCAGTTACAAACACTAGAAAACAAAAAAAATTGAGACTGCTTGTAGGAATTTGTACAGGAAACACACACTCCTTTTGGGAACTTTATAGGAAACATACCTGTACAGCCTCGTCGGTTGATAAGTTACACATTGTATCCTTGAGATATTCCTGATGTTAAACGAACACAAAACGTCATGGAAATGTCATAAGATGAATTCTACTACTTAACAATTTTTTGCGATTTGAAAAAAAGTTTTCGAAGTCCAAGGAGCAACTGTCACATATCAGATTGATATAATTAATTTGAACTCGATTCCATTGACGAAAGCAAGTTGTTGCATTTCTCCACCGCACTGTCGCTATAAAGACGCCTGTTATATGTATATATAAGAAAGATAGGCAGACACGATGATCCATTTCAACTTACCTAACAAACTGGTAGTTACAATAACTAAGTATCTAGATTGTTATACGAACTGCTCACCTGAATCCATTTTGGTAACTTTCCTCGCTTGTCAACTTTGGAGAATCTCTAAAATGAATGAAATTGCGAAATTCAAAACCGCATTTAAGGTAACAGCAATTACGCAGAGTCCAACATTACGCAAAAGATGGCGTGATTCTTAGCGCGTAAACGTCTAAAATTTGCGTAAACGTCTAAAATTTCCCATAAAAACGCAGAGTGAGACTTTTATGCTCTAGGAATTATGGGTAAATAAACAGGTCGCCATCTTTGCGTAAACGTGATTACATAATTTGCCAACTTAATGCGAGCAGGTATTAAGGTAGTTGGCGATACATTACCTTATCGGCAAACACCATGATACCATAATCTGTTTTACCTCGAATGGCCCGTCCGACGCACTGACGTAAGGAATAAACATAGGTGGCAAATTGGTGAGAACGGGAAAAAAAAGTGCACCAAGTATGTGTAGCAGATGGACACACGGGGAAGGATGGGGGCGGGAGGTCGAGCTGGTGGGTACGGGCAAACATGATCAACATCAAGTACACGTAGGATGACAGACAATCAAAGAAAGCAGGTTTGTCAGAACGGAAACAAATACACTGACCGAAATATTAACTGATAGATAAAACATGGGGATGACTGTAAATCATTATACAATACTATTTAGACTGGCAGAAAGAGAAACACAGACTGATTGAACAAAAACAATTTGACTGATTGTGTAAAAGTTACAATAATGCCTCCCACGGGGAAGTAATGAACAAAGAAAAAACTAAATGACCTGAATGAGTTGTCGATTTATTTCTAATGTTTGACAAACAATCAGACTTAATGTTGCTCTAGCATGAACGACATCATTACACCAGAAGTATTCAGAGTTACAGGATGTATACTCACCTGAGCCGCATGCCTCATAGCGTCAAATGTAAGGAAGTCATTCTCTCTGATGTTAAATTGGTCCCTCAGATATTCAAGTCGTGCCTGTATTGAAACCAGTTGTAAAGCAGTTAGAAAACTGGAAACAGTTGGCAAACACTAGCTAACTATTATTTACCCTAAAGACAGCAGAATCGTTTCGCGTTGACTATGAAGCAAACAAAGACAAGTTTTCGTTCCTATACAGAGTTTACACCGAGAATGGAAAATTAAATTCCATCACCTTTCTATGACCAAATGCCATGACAGAGAAACAGAAACCAAAGAACCACTCCAACAAAACAAACAACTCATCCTTAAATGCCAATTACATCTTTTGAAAACCGAAAAACTGCGTAACGTACTTTAATTTAGAACAAAAAACTTAAATTTGCGAACTTATAACAAAACTTTTTAAAAAATTTATGAGCATTCATTTTCTCAATCAAAATCATAATCAATAATAAAATTCCATGACTTTCATGATCATATGAACCCTGTTATAAGTAATGACGATTACCACGACGTTATGACAACTAGTATTATTACTGTGGTTATTGTTTTCATTGTTACTGTCATCGTTCATTTACCATTATTACCAATTTAGATACACATTACAGATGGATAACCTGAAAAGGTCAATTGAAACACAGTTGGTTTTGTAACTCAACAAAATTGTATCAATGAAAGATCTTATGGTAATGAAGGCCCCTAAGCTGAGTACCTTTAATATTCTGCTCTGGGTGTACACATACGGTATTCCAAACATCACCACGGCTCGTCCAAAGTGATGGTCTATGGGAAGCACTTCGAAGATCATTACTTGTAACACTTGAAAACTAATACTTCTCTTGTTTTACAATAACGTTTGAAAAGTACTTCATTGCCTCAGCAAATAGTTGTCAATAACTACTATCAAACAAAACAAAAACAAAAATAGCATCGTAACCAAGAACTTGATGAAAAACATAGCCTCTTACGGAAAAATAGGCCAAAAAGCGTAGACCATCAGAAAGTTGGAACTGAATCGGTTTTTAATGGTATGTTTTAAACTTTAAAACGAAAAAACAGGACGATGCCAACATGCAACATTAGAATCATTTCTTGGAAAAATGGATACATGTGCAAAATGCACGATAAAATTATTTTGTGGCAAAATTGGATATATATATATAGTCTTTGGAAAATCGGATTGCTTCGCCTTTTGGTACGCCATTCCTATCTAAATTTCCAAAGGAAATCCCTTAAACCAACAAACAAATGATAATTTATCGATGTTCACATACGTATACTGACCAACTACTGCCAAGCATTGTAAAATGCCTGAGATGAACTCTTCAAGAAAAATTAATCAAACACGTTTTGATTAATTTTTCTTGAAGAGTTCGACAAGAATTGATTTTCGCTTGAGTAAAACAAAACAACTTACCAAAATCGATTCCTTCAGAAACTTTTCCTCTTGCAACTGACAAAAGTATTGCTCCCCTTCCGTTCTCGCATGCCTGTTGAGTTGATAATCAAGATTTCGATCAAGAAATGATTTAGCTGAAAATGACCTGTGAAGTCAATTTGCCTTTTTTATTTAAAACAAATAACGAATAAGCAATAAATACATGAAACTAGATATGATCATTACTATTATCTTTGATATTAAAAAAACTACAATTTTCCTTTGATTTGATTGGTTCCTTATTTCGATAAGTAATCTGTGTGGAAAGACATTAATCGATCACTACAAGATTACAAGACTCTGTAAGCGGGATGTTGGGCAAACCAATCACAAGCTGACTTTCAGTTTTTCTGAACAATCAACAACAAGAAGAACGGTGACCAAAAAATGAAATGATTTACTTCCCGTATAGTAACAGTTCTTTATCAAAAACAAAATTATATATCCAACGGAAGTACCTTTGAAACGCACCATAATCAAAGTGCTCTGTAGATTGTAACCAACTGAGCTATTTCATCAGCCAACGTTTACTTTAAGAATTGGCATTTGATTCTCTTGTTTACTTTGACATTTTTGAATGAAATATTTGCCTGGCTTGAAATGCTTTTCTTATTCTAGGAAATTGGAAGTTTTTCAAATAAATTGGTAATTGGACTTCATGTCGTCCTTTTCCGTCTGTTATTATACTCGTGCTGAACAAAATGGACTTGTGCTACGCTTTCGTTTAAATTCAATCACTCGAATGATAACAGACCAAACTGGGATCCACTCAGTCTCATCATCATTACCTTTTACTTTTACCACTGCTGAGAACACTCTGTTTATATGCTCAATAACTTACAGGCTTCTCAAAACTAGCCGGCTGGCGGCCGAATGAGCCGCCTCTTCCAGTGATTTAGACGCCTCCAAAGTTGCAAAACCACTTTCAACTAGCTTAGAAGAAAATTAATCTTTACCCAAAAGTTCTGTTAGCTTCCACGTGTTAAACAAAAAATACCATGGTTCTGTTGAAGAAGGTAGTTTTAGTTTATGAAATTGAACATAAATTATAGCACTATTTATTGCATTTGGTAACTTTAAGGGCACTGCGATCTGGGGTTTGTAAAGCACTGCATGCCTCGGGAACCCTTAGTAAAAGGGGCCGTTACAGCTAAAGTGCTTAATCATGCTCCTTTGGCATCCAGCAGCTTACATTGAAGCTTTAACCTTCTCCTCTGTAACATTTTGAGAACCCTGACTTACCCGCTGATAATTAAAGAGCGCTAAACTTGTTTCTGCCGCATCTTGGGTTTCAATGAACAATAACTTGTTCTTCTGGATCACGCTAATTATACCCTTGAACAAAAAAATCTTGAATGAACAACTTAAATGCTACACTGACATATTTTGTTCTTTTGTGTAATGCAAGCATTAATATTAAAACAAACAGTTGAGAAACAAGATTATGGAAGATTTGAGATCCCTAAGGATGGATTGTCTGTTTGGAACAACTCCTGAACTCTGTCAGGAACAGCAAGATAAAGTAGCATTTAATCTGGAATTTTGGAATTTGGTGGACATGTTGTTTTTCCATTAGACATCGGTCCTACTTCTAAACACGTTTGTCCTGCATTCCAACAATATCAGCAGCTATCACTTTCAACCCAAAACTGGCAGTTTAACCCTTTCAGTCCACACCAGTTATCAACTTCTAACTTTTCCTTACATAGAACACACAAAGGAAGACATTTGGTGCTGGGAGAATGAGAACTAAAGATGGGAGAATTTACCAATACAAATCAGACCGAAGGGGTTACGCTACGTTGATAGTTTGCTATAACCGTACTGGTTAAACACTTAAAACAAAAGCTATAAGAATGTAAAACAACATTGTCATAATATTTCATAACATTCTGAGAATTTAGACAACACTCCATAAAGTAATTCGTATAACAACCTACTTGATCATTCCATATCGAAACTACAGCTTCCTGTTAGGACGAAAGGAAGTAACATATCAGAAGCAATTTGGTCAGTGAAGGTCTCCATTTGAGTAACTTTTCAAATTAACAAAAGAAAAGAATGGAATGAAACGCCTAACACCAACCTAAATATCTTCGTTGGATCTTTGATAATTAGAAAACGATTGTTCAGGTGGTACACGAAAACGTGTTGGACAGTTAAAATGATATTTATGTTTTTACCCAAAATGGTTCAAATACAGGAGGCGCTATAACATTTGGAATACTTTCTGTGAATAACTGGTAAGGAATCAAACGATATTATAGCATACCATGTATGAATAAGTGCTAAAAAAACAACGATGTGAAGTCATACCATGTATGAATGAGTGGTAAAGAAGCAATGACGTGATGTCATACCATGTATGAATAAATGGTAAAGAAGCAACAATGTAGTACCATGTATGAATAACTGGTAAAGAAGCAAACGATACCATATCATACCATGTATGAATAGCTGGTAAAGAAGCAAACGATGCCGTCAGGAACAACGGCCGACAATTCCGCCAGTAAGTTGCCATAGTTACGAATGACAGCTGGAAACAAAAGAAACGCAATGAGCTGCATTGATTTCTGTCTGGTGAACATAAGGAACACGGTCGAGGATTAAAGGTTTATACTGCCCTTTAAGAAAGAAAGTTTAAATGTTCTGTACATGGCCTTCTCGCAAGACCCGATTTATGGCAGTTACACCAATTTTAAACTCTACAGTTATGTGTACAGAAAAAAGAAAAACAATTTCGAATCAGGAACACCTAAAATAAATATTAAATTCTATACCAATGTCCTCTCTGGTTTCAAATTTCGTTGTAATGGCAACTTGATCGTTTCCTCTGCTCACAATCTGCAATAAAGTTTACAAGGGATAGACCGTTAAATGTTTGGGACTTCAGCATGGCTTGGACTGCATTTCAGGGGATTCATTACTCTACTCTTTCTTTTCTAAGAAGACAATTTTGTAAACTCTACCAATTTATACTGGTCAACATGTTTTCATGTGACAAGAATTGGAGAAATTCAAAGTTCATCCAAAAAGAATTATAGTTGATCAATTTTGTATTCTCAAAACCGGACAGTCTTTTTTTACATTGTAGATATTAAGATAATTCATATGCTGATAAACTCTCTAGGAGTGAAAGGTTTAAGATGCCTAGCTTAGAGATTTGCGAGTTCAATGAGAAGCTACCGCAAAGTGTATGTCAGTGTTAAATGTGTGGCAAAATCGTCAACCACCAATTCCTTAGAAAATATCATACTTCTTCTTGGAACCTGCTAATTTGATGTTTCTGCTTTCATTAATACCAATTTCTTAACTCAAGAAATGTTTAGGCTGACCACTTAGATATGTAAAGTGTTTAGAGGGTAAAACTTTCGATATTTCCTAAAACTTGAAGACCAAAACTAGCCTTGTCTAATTTTGGTTCATAAATTTTGGATTTACACTTGGAGCGTTTTCATACCCAGCTGACGCAGTCTAACCTTTGTGTTTACAAAGGATAATTATAAATTTTCTTATCAAGGATTCTCCTTAATTGACGTGATACATACCATGGGACACAAAGATGCTCGAGCAAGCGTCATAGTGAATGTTGCCATGGTTACAGGACGAAAATCGAGAATCTTGGGATACATATCGATTGGAGAAAGCGTCTGTTGAAAACAGCAAAAAGAAATCAAAATTCAAACAGCATTTTAGTGGGAAAACCAGACTTTTGATGAACTTTGATGGTGTTCAGTTTCCTACAAAAGTTTCTCTCCTACTGAATTTGTTAAAAACAGGTTAACATATTAAACTGGATGTGTTCTGTTCTTCTTGTATTTTCTTCTGGTACATTTCATTTTCAGGTAAAGTTCCAACTAGCATTAGCTGGCAAAACCTAAAACTAAAAACTAAGTAGGACAGGATCGTTACTTGACAATTGATGTTATTTAAGAGATCATAACTGATATACTGATATATAGTATATTATTAATGATGGTACATTAAGTGACCTCATGCAAGAAATGATAACTGATATACGCCAGTATGTTATCTTACAAGTATTGCATGTATCAAAAAAGAGAGGCAGTTAAGAAAATATTTGTAATTCTATTATGTTTTCATAAGTAATAATTGGTTTAAGTGGCATACAATTAAGTAATTGGTCCTTCTATTTCTATCTATGTCTGTAAATAAATCTACGATCAGTAAACTAAAATCGGTTATCGAATCAAAAATGTAAAAAAGTATAGCTCACCCCGGATGTAATCACAACTGACTGAAACCTGTCAAAAACAGGTTTTATGGCTATTGATGCATCCAAACAACTGAAACATAATGAACATAAAATGTTTCTTTGACACAAGTCGTGGTTTGGTCGCTAAGCAGGATGAGGCTGAAGCCTAGTGGAGAAGGGGAAAGGGTAGGGGAAGAACTGCCCCTTCATCACCAGGGTAGAACTGTACCCTCCCTTCCACAGCGGAACTGTCCCCCTCCTCTCCTGGTAGAGCTGGCCCACTTCCTATCCAAAGTAGAACTGCCCCACTCACCATCAGGGTAAAATTGTCTCCCTCCCCTCCCGGATGGAACTTTCCCGTTCCCCTCCAGGAAGCACTGGCCCACTCATCTTTAAGGTAAAATTGTCCCCCTTCCTCTCCAAGGTAAAAATGTCCCCTTCCCATCCAGATTAGAATTGCCCCCCTCACCGCCGTTGGCCATTAAGATTTCCGAGTGTGTCAGGTATCTACGGTAATTATAATAGCTTATAACAGGTTTCACTCGCTTATTTTGGACTGACGCTAAAAATTTTTATTTTGCAAGATGACAAAGAAAGCATCAGAGAATTGTTGTTAGTAACAAGCAAAATAACCCCATGAAAAAAAATAGAATTCTGGAAAGCGAATTCAGTGGTTGCATTATCCCCCCCGACCCCTTAGAAGCTTGCACCTTTGGAGCTCTGTCACTGTTCTTTGTCCCCCTTGAACTTTGGTCAAACTGGTCACGTGGCTACATCTCATAATATTTTTGCCCTTCTCAGGGCATCAGACCACTAAAACTTCTCCCGGAAAAGATTTTGAACTATCAAGTCTTTAAACAATTTTCAACAAGCAGATTTCTGATTATACCTGAAGTGAAGTATTGGGTTCGGAATTGTTGGAGTTCTGTCATCAAATGGTTCAATAATGAGGGTGAAACCTGTTGGAACATAAAAACGAAATTAATTATAACCATAACAACCTGAATATAACGAACTTACAACCACAACAATTTAATTACAACCACAACTTTAAAATCCAGCATAAATGTAACCGTTCTAGTTAAAGAATATGCTTGAACTACCGCCTCCAACGGACTGCATCCATAAAAAAAACACTGAGAAAGTGCAAACTTAACCAAAATGCGTTGTCCGTGAGTAGCATATGTGTAAATACAACATATAGATTCGAGTGAGAATGGGGAATAATCCAATTTTCTACAATCTACAGCACCAACTAAAGTTTGTAGATTAGCGAAACTTGGATTAAGCCCCGTTTCCAGTGGCAACGACTCACTCGAACCTAGATGTTGTACTTTGCTCCTCTACTGAGTTTATGCACTTGGCAAATAATTTCTTTCTAAGGAATTTTGAAGGGGAAACCTAATTGTCCACGGAGTAAATGTTAAGTGTGACAGCTTGTTAGTTTCAGGTTCCAAGATCAAGCATAAAAGCCATCAGGTCGAGGGATTTTCAGTGTTTCAAGCAATCCAGCCGCCATCTTGGATAATGACGTCATGGCGGGGCCAATACCAACAAGCGACCGTATCAAAACTAAACGGCAACTTCTCTTTAAAATCAACAAAAAAAAACTTGGCCAAACGTTCTAAAGACCCTACACATCAGACCCTTAGGACAATCGGGTAATTGTTTGTCAGTACAATCCAATGCGGAAGCCTCGTGTAACACAATGTGAAACAGTTTTTGTCATCCGTAGATGTTTCTGAATGCAATGCGTACGCTAACTAGTGATCTTAAACCAATTATAGAATGGAATGGAATTGAAACAACCCCAAAAAAAATATTTGACTCAGTTTAAAAGGTTTTATACCGCCTTATTTAAAGGAAGAGTACCAACCTTTTGAGTAAGTGCTCACAAGTGTAGCGAAGTTTGCAATTAGTGTAAGGGGCCCATAGTCTTGCATGTCTGGCAGCTCAAGGGTGTATAACAGTGATCGTAGTCTTTCCGCACAGAATCTAGACAAAATGTAAGAACACTTTGACATATCAAGCCAAGACAGTAAAGCGGTAAAGAAGTCAATTATGTTAACTACTGCTAATATTCTGCTTTGTTCGGTATACAATGGACTTTATATTCCATCGCTTGCAGCGTCTTCAAAACAAAACGGCGTGCCGCTGGCGGTTTAAATTGAACGATTCTCAAAAGTATAAAATCAGTGCTAGTCAAAATTTTTCTTAACATTAAAACCTTTACTCCATAAGTACTTTGTAGGTAGTTTTGTTGTATCACAATGTCGAGCAATCTTAAATACAATTTTTCTTAACATTAAAGCCTTTACTCCATAAGTACTTTGTAAATAGTTTTGTTGCATCACAATGTCGAGCAATTTTAAACACTGAGCTCTTTTCAAAACTTCATGAAACACAGTTTAGTAACTTTCTAACTATATAAAGTTAGACAGTCAGTACTGCTGTCGATCAGAAAGCGAGATTAGCACATTAAAACATAACAGTACAAAATTTTTCAATCACCTCAAAGGTTTGCGTTCAATGCAAACCTGTTGATACACATGCTGGAGAAATGACGGGGGACTTTCCTGAACCACGTGCTGAACTCTCATCCGGGTCTGTCAGTGAAAGAAGGGATAATAATAATCTTTGCCCAATACACTATTCATGCATACAATTTTCTGGGAGTAGTCCCACTTACATACGTGCTGACTATAAGCTACCATCTTCGCTGTCCAAAACTGACTAGTTCCAAACAGGCCTGAAACTGAGTTGGTAAAACAAAGGTGATATGTCCCAGAGATCACACGTGGAAGGGCAAAACCACCGGAGTCAAAGCCCTTACGAACAACCTTGTGACTCACTTAGTAAAGTACTTTGTGCCAGAGTTGTTGGGTTTGGATCCTACCAGGGTATTTTGGTTGTATAATTTCCTTACTACTCTATGAACTAACTAAATACGCTCTGAATTAGCGCGTAACACCAAAAAACAAAATATACTAAATGACATACTGTATTTAAAAAAAAATCCAAGGTTCTTTGTAAAACTAGTTCTTGTTCGTAAACCTCAAATGAAGATAGTAAAACACGAATTTGAAGAAACGTGCCAATAAATTTGAAACACAACCACAATAAACCAACCTTAAGATACTCTATAAAGCGTCTCATAAATCCAACAAAATGTTCTGCTTGTCTGATGTTACCAGGCACTGCTTCTGCAATCAAAAATGTGCATGATGTTTTTAGAACAAAAATGTCTTTACTCTATATTATATTGTTACTGACAATCAAAAAACTAGTTCGAGAAAAGGGTTTGCAAAACGGGCAAATGAAAAAGGGGCCTTTATTTATGCACTCTTAAACTTGCCACTTTGGAACTGGTTCCTGTTTATACGACTTGTGGTCTTGGAATTTGCATTAAAGGAGGGACCATGCAGACTCATCTCCACACGATACCACAGGCTATTCATAACTACTGTTAGAGTATTTTCAACTTATACTCTGTTCAGAAACCCTTATTTTGCAGGTGTTTACAAATTTGTTCATCGTCCTTGTCGGGTTCATGTATACTCTGCATGGTTTAATTTTTATTTTTTGTTCACAACATTTTCACAGTACTTAGACTGCCTCCTTCAGGTTGCTTGATCAATATTTAACTACTGTATCTGCAGAAGACAGCCTAAGCACTGTTGAAACGTTAACAAAAAATAAAAGAAATAATTTCGACTTACCTTCAAGAATTTCATCTGGTAAAACTGAAGGGTGAGAAAAAAAAAAATTTTGAGATATGTTTGAAGACGAACCATTTTCTGTAAAAAATCAACTAGCGCATGAATATACCCTTTTTAAATCTGATAAACATAAGTATTGTTTACACTAACGGCAGCAGCAAAATTGATAAGGGGGAGAAAAGATAAATTGTTGAACAAGTTGATGCCATGTTGCATTAACAATTATACTTCAAATAAGGCTGGGAGAGAGCTTTAATAGAGCTTCTCTCCCCAGTTGGCAGTGATGGCGACAAATTAATCTAAACAGGCAGTTTCTTCAGCTACATTGTATTCAAGAAAGCAAAGGCATTGCTGAAAGAACACCACACTGAACACCACATCGTACAGCAAGTATTTGTGGCAAGTACCTGGATTTGAAAGCACAACGTCTGTTTCTCTTGCAGCACCAGCGTCACGCAACCCTAAAAAAGTTGGTCAAAACTAATAATCAATCAGTTTCAATTCTCTAAAATACATCTAGAGTTCTTAAAATTCATTGTTGTTATAAGCTTATCAAAGGAATTTGCTCCATATTTACGCTGTGCACATCTCTGGAGTAGTGTTCAAAGGCAGCAATAATTATTACAGGTAAATGTGAACTCTTGGTCAGTAAAAGCATTTGGTCAAAAAGAATTTTAAAAAAACACAAAAGAACTAAAAAAAACACAAAAGTTGTTCCAGTGTGTATTGATATTGACTGTCTAAAAACAAATGACAAAAAATGAACAACGAAAAAACAACAACAAAAATATGCAAATTGTGCTAAATCCTTAATTTGAAATGAGTAACAATGTTTAAAACACCATGCACCGCATAAGCAATGCACAAATTAAGGAACCACATGTAAGTAACAGGTCAGTCTACATCTGGAAATTCCTTGGGTGTCACATTTGTGTGGATAGGAGAAGGGAGACTAATCAGCTCACTAGCAATAAAAATTATTGACTATCCCTATTTAAGCATCTCCAACAGAGTATGGCTGGACACAATTAAGCTTATAACTCAGGGCTTGGGTTATCTTTCTTCCATCTTTTTTCATAGGAAGCTATTACTGTATAAAAGCAATTATTTGAAATCAAATGACAAAAAGATGAAAGAGGGAAGGGCAATTTTGCAGTGGACAAGAGCTAAAAAAGATTACACGGAACTGTACCTTGAACAAGCTTGTTATACTCCTCTCGTAACTTCTGTGCATCAGATTCTTTTATTCTATAGTAGGTAACAACATAAACAGCTAGTACTTTAGGCCAGATACTGCAATAAAAGACATTCTAACAATAATTATAATAACAGTACTTAGTAATAATAACCTTTATTTGTTTACTGTATGTTAAGTTATCAATCTTGAAAGCCTGTGAGGTTGTTTAGACCCACATCTTACACTAAAATATAGGGGGCTGCCGAAAAAAGAGCACCCTTCCCACCCAATACTAAATAGACAAAGTCAATATACGTCAATCCCTTATTTTGTCAAAGAATGATTGAAAGACAAATTGGAAACCTGTTAACATTTGTTACTTAACTATAAGAAGGGGACAACTTCCAAGGTAAATCTTTACAAACTGACCTTTTTATTGTCCTTGTCAATGCCTCAACATTTGAATGACTTTTATCAAGAGTTCGTCTTGTCATGGTGACACTCATCGACTCTATGCAAACATTATCTAGTAACAAGAAAAATAGTTAATTAGGGACAAGGTTCTGTTAGTGAGGCTGGATACTGAAAACAGGTACTTTGACAACATTCTAGGCAAACAAGAAAATGTACTTTTACATTATACCGTCGGAATTCTCACCTATATTGTGAGCTTCATCAAACACTACAACTGAGGTTTTCTCAAGTTCTTTGGAAACAAGATCTGCTATTTTGGGATCCAGAAGATAGTGGTAGCTATAAACAATGATGTTTGCATGGTATATCTGAAACAAAACCCAAAGCAGAGTCAAGGTTAGAATTAAAGCTGCCACACAAATGCCTGAGAAGGTGTGAAGGTCGAGAACTTTTTAAAGTTCTGTCTTAAAAGACCCAGCTGAGTAAAGGTTGAGCTTGGAACTGATAAATTCCCAACCTGTCGCATGACGGACTGGTGCCTTATCAGCTGGGCTTGTACCAGACACTAGTACTTATAGACCTGTGAAAAAGCCACCTATCAAAAATTTTATTTCTTGCGTTCTTTACTGAAGACAACAGGAGCAGCGCATAAACTTGAGAAAGTTTTATAGAAGAGAAAAAATTGACATTTTCTTCAAATCTTTCTTGGCAAAATATTAATTTTACAACTTTGAAAATTTATCTTGAAAAATAATTCAACAAATTAAATAACATGACTCTAGGTACCAATGATATATAAAGTTAGATACAAATATACATAAATTTTTAGTGAGAGTTTACTTAAACTTACAGCATATCGTGCCAGGTAATATGGACACCAGCCTCTTTCCTGGCCAATCTCTTTCAGGTCTTCCTGTTAATAAAGTAGACAGCCAAAACTCACAGCTGAAACAAATATTAGACTAGTTTACTTAGTAATTAAGTGCAAAAAAATACTCCAAATTTCAAATGACTCTGTCTTTTAACTAAGACCGTTTTTGCAACAGCGCATGAGTTAGCAAATTCAATAGTGACTGTAGATTCTGTGACTAGTGCAAATCTGGACCTCTATATTCTCTTTTAATAAGAAGCTTTCAGCCAAAAATTCGAAAACTTTCCTTTTGCCATAATTATAATTACGTGGATAAAAATATTGCAGTCTCAATAAATCCATTTTATTGATAGTATAATAGACTCATGACAGATTAACAAAATAAAAATAGTTATAAAAGAAAATTTTATCTTATCTAAGTTCAATATGAAAAAGATAACAGCTCTTAGACATCAGATTGAGCTTCAATTGAATTCTACAGACTAATCAGACAGATAAATCAAAATCACAGTACTTTTGGTATAACCAGCAGTTTCCTTCACAGCTGCTGTGGCTTCCGGTGGGAGGGAGAATGGAAGCCACAATAGCTGCGAAGGAGACTACTAATTTTAACCTGCTAATATTTGCACTAATTCTGAGAATTAAAAATAATCAGGGGAATTTACAATTTTTAATATGCAAATTGTACTCCATTAAGCTTGAAAACAAGCTAAAAAATATGTACATACCAAATTATAAACTCCTGCAGGCAGCTTTTCATTTCTTCCACGGGAATCAAATTCCTTAAAGCAGATAAAAGCCAATGTAGTCCTGAGTTAAATGGGGAAGGGAGAGTGCAAATGGGTCAGAAAGAAGGAAAACCAGAGAAGGGGTGGGAGAGGGGATTGGAAGAGAAGGAAAACAGAGAGGGGTTGGGAGAGGGGATGGGCAGAGAAGGAAAACAGAGGGGGTTGGGAGAGAGAAGGAAAAACAGAGAGGGGGTATGAGAGGGGATGGAAAGAGAAGGAAAATCGAGAAGGAGTGGGAGAGGGGATGGGAAGTACAAGAAAAAGGAAGAAGATGGGAAGTAGAGAGGAAAGGGAAGGGGGTGGTAGAGGTGATGGGAGGTAGAAGGGAATAGAAAAGGTAAGATAGAGGGGATGTGAAGTAGATTGAAAAGGGGGAGGGGTGGCACAGAAGGAGATGGGAAGTAGAGAGGAAAGGAAGAGGGTTTTGAGCTATCAGCATTATAAATGGTTTCATATTCATATATTACAATTCCTTCTGAACAGCCAAGTTCTATTGAAAAGATAACATGGCTGTGCCACAGAAATTATATACAGATTATGGTCTGTTGTATAATCAAGGTTCATACTATTGATCATAATCACAGCAAAAATGCCCTACCTCATAAAATGAACAGATAGGAACTGTTGAGTCTTCTTTATGTCTAGCTCGAACATATGAAGCTGTGCGACTAAGACACTTGCCATCAACTTTTTTCCCCTCTTTCTCATCATTTACCTGCAGATATGTCACATACACTAAGTGATACAACAATTTCTTGAATGGGCTAAAATTTTTCACCTTGACAACACTTTTCATATAAGGTAATTTGGTATGTGAGCTGATAACCAGCTAGATTGAGTGAACCAGGCAGAATGGCAGCTTGAAACCTAATTATTCAAGGTTTAGAAAATAAGCCCAAGATAATGCATGCTCTGATTGGTAAATTGGTATGATGTCACATAACGCAAGAAGAATAGATTTTTTTCTGTGTGGACCGGAAAGGTTATTTTTTAAAAGGAACAAAACAGCCTTGCTTGAATGTGTTTCTAGACAAAAATAGAAGCTGCTATGTTGTAGCAGACACTTGAAAAGTTGAGAGAGAACTTGGCTTTACCTTATTTTCTTCTCAACACTTTTCTTGTGTTCTGCTATGTCAGGTAGCAGGTTCTATTTTTGTATAGAAACATGCACAAGACTGTTTCTCAATCTGTGTACAAGGATTAAACAAAATAATTCTAAAACCCTCTGATCAAAATTTCAGCCTCGAGTGGTGATTGTTCTTAGCTTGTTCTTAATTTGGGGTAATACATTGCTAGATCTTTTAAAATTTGTTCTTTTATAAAAAGCATGACAATGTAAAAGAGTAAAACAGCTACTGAACAGCCTGGTTACCTCTGGGTGTATACAAAGGTTTTTCCTGGAACTGAGAGCCAAACCCAATAACTTTGGTGGCTGTCCTTTCTCTTTCTCATAATATTCAAATAAAACTTTTAACTCTTCCAAAACCTGTATAAATGAATGAAAAATTACAGGACTATCACTTTTTGACCACATTTACACTGTTTTTAGTACTAAGAAAATAGTTATCATTGAATTAATAATAAATATATAATTAATATGTATAATTTTTAATTACTTTAAAAATAGATAGTTTAGTACATCACTGATGGAAGTCTTTAAGGTGCTATGTTTTGCCTTTTGTCAGAGACAGAAGATGCAAGATGTCCACCTGAACAATACAAAAACTTGCCAGTTATTCAACAAACACAATACTTACTAACCTTGAACCAATGCTCAAAATATCTGGACCTTTTTTGAAAAACTTCAAACATCAATGATTAAAATTTATCAACTTTGAATTTAAATTGATCCAAAGTTGTACAGCTTTTGTGTCTATTTTCCAACTGCAATGGTCACAGATAAATTTGAATATCCAAACAAAATATATTTAATAGTCACAATAACAACAATCAATCAATCCACTTGCACCTCTCAGTGAACATTACAGAGAGCTGTGCACATTTACACAATAATTAGCTTAATAATTAATAAAAATTAATAATTAACTGGACCACCCAACATATTCATAATAAATATAATTTGGGTAAATTGCTGCATTCGAATCAGACTTGAAGATGTTGTTCAGTAGTTACTAACGACAGGTGGACACCTAGCTAAAAAAAGACAGACCTCTGCCAGTAGAGGGTCTGAAAGATTGGACGAGAGGGAGGGGGGGGTGGGGATACAAGAAAAGGATTTGGGAGGGGGAGGGTATAAGAGCAGGATCTGATAGTTCTTCTTACAAATGAATAATAACAAAAAGTGAATACCTTTTCAATCTCTGGAACTGTTCGTGAACAGTACACAAGCTTAGTCAGATCCAGTGGTTTTGCCTGATAAAATAAATAGAAACTTCATTGTTCGACTTGAAAATAAGTACCTTCATATTAATGTGTGTATTAATAGACCATTATCACATGGTGTTTGATGAAACACACTAAGTTTACACTCAAATCTCTTTCATACTAAACAGCAATAAAAAAGGAACAGTTTTAAAAAAATGACTGGAATATTTAGCTTATAATGCCCCTTTGCTAAATTTCAAAACTTCTAGACTAATTTCATCTTAAAAAATGACTACTGAGTATATGACCATGCAGACCTACCTGTAAGTAAGCAACAATTAGTGACAACAATGAGACAGTTTTGCCAGTCCCTGATGGCATCTCCAACAGGCAGTGGCCCTAAAAACAAAAGCTTCGTCTTAAAGTTGATCTAAGTCAAGCAGCTTGTAGCAAGCTTATGGTAAGTAGTTCTCTCACAAAATTATTAAAGAACTGATATGACATTTACATCCATTATAGGGCACATTGCTTAAGCCATCATTCTTTTTTTTTTTGGCACGCAAGCAGCAAGATGAAATGAATCCTGCAATCTGATTTGTTTCCTGAGTGGGCGGAATTTTACAATCTTGCCTGTGGTCAAATACCAACAGCGACTTCATGACAAGCAAAGACAACTAAACTCAAAAGGCTCAGATTTTTTGTTAGTTTTGTAAGTCTTAGCTTATAAAGCGTTAACATTTGGAAACATTTATTGAATTTTTTTGACATAATATCTGACGAATAAAGTTTTCATAGAGACAGTGAATTTTATTATCCTGCTGAACAAAGACAGTCTGAGCATAGGCCTTTAAAAAGAAAAAAACAACACAAAAACACAGGGGAAAAAATAAACATGTTATTTTCCGGCCAGGAGTTCCTTATTGAGAAAAACTGTGCCCTCAGTCTAGGTATAGACCTCGGCCTTTGGCCTTGGTCCTTTTGCAAGACCTCTGGCACACTTTTTCTCAATACGGACCTCCCGGCCGGCAAATAACATATATTCCTGCTTCTCTTCAGAAAAATTATGAAATCAATTAAATCTGAAACTATTCACACAGTAATATAGAATTTGACCACTGCCTATTTAGCACATTTGAGAAGGTGCTTGACTCTATGCTGTGCAGATTGACTAGCTGTCAGTGCAGGACCTTCGATTCTCTTAGGGTCTTAAATAAATGAGATGTTGCCCTTGCTCCAATAACTGCATGCATCTAAACAGTATATAAAGACCATTTGGTCATATCAAGGAAAATGATCTCTGTAAATGCTAAATACAGTATTACTTTTTATTCAGTTCAGGAGAAATGGTTTTCACGTATTCTTCAATGCTTTACCTTATAGATCAATTCCCATTATTTTTTCTCATTTTCATATACCCTATTTTATATACAAGATATCTAATACAGCCTTTTCATTTCACAAACTTAAACTAGGACAGCAGTATTGCAGGCCCTAGCTGGTCTGTAACAGTGGGCTCTCACCAAGTTTCATTCTTGCTTGCCATCAATTGAGAGCAACAACAACAAAAAGCTTTATTTGTACCTAGAGTTTACAAAATATTTTGGATATTGAATTTGCCATAATTTGTTCCAATATGTGGTAGAAGGGTTGAAGATCTAGTTCACCAAAATCATCATCTGGATCACCATACTGCAGCAGGTAAAGAGACTGAGCCTAGATTTAAACTTCAGTCTATTTCTTTTAAATCTCAACTTCATACTTTAGGCCTGTTAAAATCAGAGATGCGACACAAGTTTGAGCTAAGAGGCCAAACACAGATTGAGGTTATTTAAGCACGACAAAAGAAGAGCCATGCTGCTGAAAAATTCGAAGTAATGAAATGTAACCGCATACAAGTTATGGTTGGGCTTAGCTTACACCTAAGCTTGTTGCATTCTAGTGATGCTGCTGCAGAAAACCCCACCACTACGGTAATTGTTACTGCGCATTCTCCGTTCTATAAAAATAGATGCGCATTAAAATCAAGAACAGAAGATGGTCCTACATTGCAGGGTATTTTGTAGGTTGCTGGGGATTCTCTTGCGACGTGCAACAACTTGTGTTTTTTACTTCTTACGAGTTTGTGCTATAAAACCACGTACTATATATAGCTAAAACCGTAACGTACTGCCAACCTGCATGCCAATGATAGAAGATGCGCTTGTCCACGAATGACCACTAAAAATCACCGGATAAAAAAGAAACCTCATACCTTTGCATCAAGAGTTCGCTTGAGCTCGAGCATGTACGAGAACTGCTCGGGGTAGATGTAATCGTACGGAAAATAAACGAGCAAGCCATCGATGTTAAGCCTGCAATAGAAAGTTACATGACGCTAATCTTCATCTGCACAACTTCGGAAACCAACAACAAATACAATACTTACTTCATGATTTTACTAGCAAACTTAAAAGATTTATTAAACTTTCATTATATCAGTCTCGTGCTCAAGTTCTCCATTTCCTTCGTTTCGTCCGCCATCTTTGAACGTGCTCAGTTATACTGCGCATACCTAAGAGCTTTTTGCCGCTGCCCAAACTGACTTCAGTTGGCCGGCCGAGGATGAAAAAAATAAGCCCTTTTTTCTAAGAACAAAAGACAAGACTCGAAAAAAGTTATTAATTCCAGTCATACAAACAAGTGTCTGCGTTTGTTTTTTTTTTTTTGCTTTTTCATTCTCACTGCGCAAACTTTACAAAAACTAAGCTATAATGCACCAGTCATTTGAATGCCCCCCTTTCCCCTCT
>JAOBRD020795309.1:0-12287 GCA_027575215.2 Hydrozoanthus sils
CTGACGTTTCTCGGTGGGAGGGGGGGGGGGTTTGAAAAGAAACGTAGCCATGACGTTTCGTGTGGAGAAATCGATATGTGACGCCCCCTTGATAAGAACTTAAAACTATTTACCTGCTCTTGAAAAATTAGATATAAGGGATGCATACAAAACAAAACTTGATGGTTACACAAGGGTTTAAAATATAAAGAAAGTTCCAGTCCTTAAGTCTTCTCTTTCGCACTAATGTCTGGCCTTTCGTGAGTTGGTCTTGTAACTCCTTACAGATATATACCTTGGCATAAGAAGGGAACAGCGTATAGTTGAACTCTCCGGCCATCACCTCTCGTATGGCATCGTTTGAAAAATCCATTTTACGAGATTTTGATTCTGAATGGTCTTCTTTTTTTTTTTTATTGATACAGCCTGTGGCGAAAGAACGACCGTACAAGTGTCTAATCCTCGACAAGGCCGGGGATCGAACCCCGGCGCCTCACGCTCGGCAGTCCGCCACAGCCCTCAGTTACCGACCGAACCAAGGTCGGACACACTTCTTCTGAAGTTAAACACCCCAGGTCGTTGTTTTGTGTACGTGCATCAACCTCGCTCCTTGCCTCCCTCCGATAAAAGAGCCTGAGTTGTACGTGCACGATTAGCCAGCCTATTTGTGCATGTGTGCCAAATTTTTCCGTAGTTCAGTAACAGTGTTGCATTCTTCGCCTAACCAAACCGATCTCGACCAGTTTCTTTATATATTTATAGAAAGACGCGCTGACTGTTTTTTTCATGGCATGGCACATTTAAACAATTTTATAAATCATCACAAGATTTATCACAAAAACACGTTTATTGTCAAACACCATTCACTAGATCGAAAAAATTTCATTGTCAATTGATTTTAATTTTCCTCTGTTTTTTTTTGCAAGTTTATTTGTTATTTCCGTTAAAAAGTGCAACAACTTTTGGATGAAACAGAAGTGTCAAAATGTTGTTTCTTTATGGAGTTTCGTTTGGTTAAAAATTATATTTATTCAGTATCACGTAATCTAACAAAATAATGCGATGTTCCCCCCAAAAGAAATTAATCGTGTTATAGGTTTGATATTAATTTGAAAATCAAGAAGTTGCCAACCGGGTTGAAGAATTATGAAAACTTAAAATTTATAAGTTTAAAATTTAAAATAAATTTAAAAAATGTAAAAAAGAAATAGTATTTTTTGAAAGAAATTCTGTCCATCCTATAGAAAACCCAATTTAAGCCGACAAGTCCACCCAGTCGATTCAAAGCTGGCTTTGTAGTATCTTAAGCTTTTTACGTAAAGTAACTTTGATAAAAATGTAAGGCTAAAATATGTAATAGAAGTTTTTTAAAAAATAAGCACACTTGAGAATGTGGTTGATATGATACTTCCATGTGAGAGTGTTATCGATAAGTACTCCTAGATATTTTACATATTCTTTATTTTCCAGTGATTTGTAGGTATTACTTTTATTGTCAAAAACTTTAAGACTTAACTTTATGGTTTGTTCGTTTTTGGTATAGGGATGAACTAAGATGATAAAATTTGACTTGTTGATATTAAGGGAAAGTTTATTTGCAGTCAGCCAATTCTGTATGTGAAAGATCTCTTGGTTGACAATATTTTCCAGCGTCTTTAAATTTTTATCTGCAAGTAGCCTCATTAAGTTGTTGTTTTTTGAATACGAGAGATTAAAGGACCCGCACCATGAACAAATCTGTTTAATACAGGCGATCGTCACCTTCAGTTGTCATTTAACTACCTCCGAAAGAGACATAGAATGAAATAAGCGGACTATTCATGTGTTAAACTGTTTTATGCAACATATGAACAGAATAACTAATTATTTCAGAATATTTGTTTTAAAAAGAGAGAGAAGTTTTAATGAAACACTAATATATAGTAGTTTTAAAAAGAAACGCAAGCATATTACCATACACGACTTTCGACGAAAGCCGCGTAATGCTAATGCGTGAGAGAAATTTTGTAGGGGAAGTGAAAAATTTCGTCGAAAAAGTTACAAAATTTACCTGAAATTTAGACGAAATTAAATTTCAACAAAATTTCTAAAGAAAACGAAGAATGAAACGAACTTCGCTTAATTTGTGTTTGTTTTTACCACTATTGCATAAAAGAAATTATACGAATATTTAGATTTCAGCTTTAATTAGATGAGTTAGACTTTATTTCTATAGCTCAGAGAGAAGTCAGTTGCCAAGCAACGCTTGGCCCAAAATTCGAATTTTGAAAGGTGTTGGATTTGGGAGGAGCTATCACTTCTATAGCGCAGGTCCTTGTTTTTAAACTGCTAGTTGGATATAGTGTGCATTCAGAAGTTAATTAAAGTTATTTGTGATGTTAAAGGTTGCTCTTCTAATTATTGTTCTTGTGTTAAGGAAAGAGAGACATTGAGGTTTGGATACATTTCTCGACAAAACAAGGATCTGTTAAGTAGCGGGAGGCCAGACGATTAGCGCGCGGTTTGTGACATGGCCAAAACAATTTCAGTTTTTGTTGCGTATTGTCTGTCGATTATTTGTTTGAGAGTGGAAGTACTACAAGGTCAAGGTAAGGCAAAGTTTTAAATCTTGTATTGTTAAATTGATTTAAGAGTTTGGGGCCGGGTTGTTCAAAGACTGGTTAACTTTAATCCCGGGTTAAACCAAAATTCAAGGAGTAATTTCTTTTTTTTAGGAAGGGTTTGCGGTTCTTATGAAACACTGATTGATTTTCCATGGAAAAAAGTTTTCCATTTAAAAATTACAGCTCGATATCAGTCTCAGTTAAGATTGGAAACAAGAACGTAGGTTAAAAATTTTACCCTGGATTAGTGCTAATCGGCCTTTGAACAACTGCAAGGGAGCCGGCCGGGTAGTTAACTCATATCACAAGCGATGTATGCAGTGCAGTGTTAGCCGAAGTGGCAACCTCGATTAGGTGATGATTATAAACGACCTTGACAATTAGAATGGCTATGACGATGACAGCGAACAATGATACTGACATTGACAGTGACAACGTGTAAGTCAACAGGTTCTGGTCCAATTTTTTTGTCTACCCTTCCTGGATGATAGTTCAACTAATTACACGGGGAAACTATAGTTAATATACGGGCTGGTTAAAAAACCATTGCATGTCTTAATTGTTCGCCCTTTTCCTTTTGTTTTCTGGTCCCGACTCCGCACAAAACACAAAATGGTTTTAAAATGCGAATCAAAAAGTAGCGCTAACATTTGAAGTAAAGAATGTGCAAGTTCACGGTTTGTTCAATTTACAACAAACCATCTCTGTACCTTCTTTGTATTTCCCTTTTGAGGTTTGTTGGCTTTCCTAACCAGTCCGTATATTAACTGTGGGAAAAATAAGACACATAACTTCAACTAATTGTCATCGTGCAGAAAAAGGCAACTAGGATAATAACCTTTTCTAATTCTAGTTCTAATTCTCGCGATTTCCTTACTGTCTTATAAGGACTTTCTATTCTTATGTCTTTATATCCTAAGTACAATTATTCTAATTTTAATAGATTTTAATAAAATTATGTAAAAGTGCGGAGTTGATGTGCGTGCGACGACAACGAGATCGCGCGATTTCTTCACATGCGCAGTATGGCCAATGGGATTTTAAATTCTCGAATTTGGCAGAGAATTCGCTTCCATTTATCGAATAATACAGCATATAAATTCGGTATATGAATCACCGTGGCTCAATTAGCACCGATCAAACTCAGTTGAATCAGATACAATTGAAATACAGTGTTTGAAGTACTCGTTGTCGAATCTAAAGGTCTGATGATGACTTACGGAAGAGAAAAATAAAGTTAGGTTATTCGAGTATAAATTGGGTAAAAAATAAAAACATTTGGAAGAATCAGCAAATAATTTCGAAAAAATTTGAGAAGATTGCTTACGCTTTCTCGCCACAAATTGACTGAATTAAGTGAGAATTTCATCGGGCCGTTCTACTAAGAAATAGTTTCCCCACAAATAATTTTTTTTATTTCGAGTGAAATCAACTTGTGTTCTTGCTAAAACGTGAATTTGAACAAATTCTGAGTTATCCCCTATACATTTTCTGTCCTTTGGAAAAAGTAAGTAAATTGATTTTTTTTTCGCTTCGACAATTTTGATGTTTTTAGCGGACCTGTCAGAATATTCATAGTTTCAGTTATAATTCTAAAATTTGCTTCAATCAGTTGATATTACATCTAGAAACATTCTATACATCACAAAAAGTTCTGGTTTGCTTTGTGTTTTATCACGCAAGCTTCGTTTCTTGACCCCAAAGTTCGATCGAAATTTCCCAATAATTCGGCTTCCCGGGTAATGCTGGGTTTTTCGAAATTTTCCTTTTTTAAAAATACTCTGGGAACTAAAAAGTACCTCACGTTTATAGGTACACCATAGGGTGTCTGTGGGTAAAACATTAGGGTATGTCATTTTTCGACCTTGTGCCACATTTTTTCAATCTCACCTAGTAATTACTGAGAGCCGCTATTAAGTTGTAACACATGATGTGTGCTTTATCTTTATTTAGTTACTATTCTTAGAATTAGCCAACAAGTTGGCCTCTTACCCTCCTGCTCCAAAAGGGATGCCAATAGCTGCAAATACTTTTTTCAGCTATTACAAGAAGACACCTTATGTCAACAGTCCTAAAAAGATTTTTCTCAAGATCGTTTTGCTTTCCGGCCATAATGCAGTTCTTGCATTTCACTTCTTATTCGGTGCAAATTTTTCTCGTCGTCAAACAATTGTCCATTTAACGGTTCCCGAAAGGCTACCAAGCTTCTACATGAAACCTAGGCAAAGATTTTCCTGGCACAGTTAGAAAGTGCAAGTAATAGACTTGCTAATAGGTTTCTTTCTTATGATAATCATTTCCACATCTCTAGCTGTTCCAGGACAACCTTGACCTCGATTTCACGTAGCAGTATGGTTACCTTTCAGGAACCGTAAAATTGACTATTTTGTTATATCGTCTTTCAATTGTTTCATCCCTCCTACAAGTAAACAGCTAATCATCACTGGCATAACTTTCACTTCATATCCGTCCCGTCTCTCTCGTAGTCCATAAAAAAGTTGCTGGTATTTTCTTATCTTATCCTATCGTTTTCCATCGTTCAAACTCATATGGACATGCCATGTAAATCAATAGAATCACTTTCTTTCTGCTGTCCACCAGCGTGGAGTCTAGTCCCCTTGCCGTACTACTCGCTCTCAATCGGTGTTCCCAGTCCCAGTATAACTTCTCCACGTTGTTCTCAATAACCTTTCCTTTTGGCTCCTGCAAGTAACAATCCATTATCGGTCGCCCAGTGCCAGTATTCTATTGCCAAGGGAGGAGAATCTAAAGGCTTTTAAGGCGTTCATGTCACTTACAAACTCCAACTCTGCCAGCTGTTAACTTCCTGCCAATAAGTGTTTGAGTGCCTCTCTGAATTCCCCATCCAATCTGCATTTGTCCTGATCCATTAGTCCTTTAATTTCTTCCATGCTTTCGTTTCGATCATCTGTTCCTGCATGCAACCTAAGTATAGATTGCCGTTTTCCTCAATAAATGTTATTACTATATTACTATATAAATCTTATTACTATTGTTATTGTTATTGTTATTATTATTATTATTATTATTACTATTTTTTTTTTTATCATTGTTATCATTATTGTTAATGTCCTGTATGGCGATATGCCAACACATTGGCGTACCAAGTGCCGTGTTTATTGATATTTGGAAATAAAATATGATGAATTTAGATGATGAATCAAATATTCTGATAGTAATAATACATGTTATTATAAACAAACAACTGGATATTGAATTTTAAGCGATTTGATTGATTCCCTTCTCACTGTATATCATCGCATATACATGCTTTTGATCAAATATGGGAAACAGCCGAGAAAATCAAAACCAGAGCCGTGTTTACAATTTTTCTCGCCCGAAAAAAAAATCAAAATATAGGCGAAAACTCGAGATTTGTCGAGGTTTCGTGCGGTGAAATAGAGAAACTCCTCGAAGACTCCATTCACAGAAACACTAAACACATAAATCACTGTATGTTTCAAAGTCAAGAATTGTATATTTTTTTTTATTAAAAGACCATTTAGTTGTTACCATGTTGGAAAATAAAAGTTTACGCAGAATGTTTGATTCATATATCCAGTTGTTTGTTTTTAATATAACAATTCTGACACTCGCTTGTTGGATATGATGTGAAATAGCCATCTCGGAGCTTCGCGCCTCGTGGGCTATCTATCACCTCATATATCCAACGCGCGTTCGTGGAATAGTTGTTGAATATTAGGTGATACGTATACTGATTAATATTGTTATCCAGATAAATCATGGCAACTGTCATCATCCGTTTTATTTTATTTGTCTTTCTCACAATTGTTTTTCTCTCATTATATATGATTTTTTGTGCAATAATCAATAATAATGGTTTTCTTAGGAGCGACAAATTTGCCGCCAAATCGCTTGTCCAAGGCCCCAGATGTCAGACGCGTATCTTCGACTCGAGATTTGATTGGTTACAGAGCTGCAAATCGAAACAATTTCAAACTCGCCTGCGACTTCGTGGGCGGAAGTGCACCTTTACGGTTTACTTGGACAGTGAATGGAAAAGTGTTAGAGTCTGTGCGTATATCACGTAATGGCGAGCTTGCTGTCACAAGCCCGTCTGAAGGCTCATACCAATGTGCAATCTCAAATACATATGGTACAGCGCTTGCAAACCCAATAGAGGTGAAGTTCTCAGGTATGGTTTTAAATCGCTGGTTCAGTTTTACTTGTGAAACGCTTTTTAGGAAACCCTCAGATTTACAGTTTATTCCGTTCTATTTAAAGAAAAAGAACGTTTAGGAAGAATCTTCGTTAGTGAAAAATTTGTATTAGGAGTTGTCTTTTCTTCAGTTATTTCTTACTAACACGTTTCAGAGGCCTAACTTTGGAGGTCTGCAATTCGGGACCTACAGTTTAACGTCCTTATCCGAGATGACGCGAAGGTCTAACCGTTTGCAGATGTTAAAGCAAAGGCAGTACCTTCTTCTCAGTTATTTTAAGATCCTGGGTGAAGGTCCGGCACCGGGAATCGAACCCGGGCCTCCCGCACGGCAGACTGGCGCCTCACCAACTGGGCTAACCAGGCGGCGGTTGCTCGTTTTCCTTGTTCATCGTATGTTTCACGCCCGGGGGGTACTTCGGGGTCAAAAGGGTAGGGACGACCGTCGAAAAAGTCCCCAAAATACCCTAAAAAAAGAACAAGGGATAAAATACCCTAAAAAGTACCAAGGAATTAAAATTTTTCACCCTAAAAAATACCTCTCCGTTTTGAATTTACCCTAAAAATACCAATTGAAAGCTGAAAATTTTTCTCTGGGCCTAGCTAGCGGGTCGGCGCTATGTCCCCTTGTGTTGCGCTGAACATAATATGCAGTAAATAGTTTTACATTCAGTACGCACGTTTGCTAAAACACAGGACTGCAAGCAGTCCAATAGCTTGGGGTTCTCAATCCTAAAAAATACCAGGCTCTTGGTTTAACACAGGATTTCTTATAACAATCCCTAAAAAATACCGGACTGACAATTTTAACCACTAAAAAGTACGACAGTCAAACCTACCACCCCAATCTGGGAGTACCCCCACCCCCCCCCTTCGGGTTTTACGTAACCGAAACCTGGACAGAAATTGCTCGTTTTCCTTGATGTATAACAGAAGTATCTGTTGCTCCAGCGTTGAAACGCTCAACAAATAGTCAATCCAACAATACAAGAACAAAAAAAACCCTTTATATATAAATGCATCAAAAGAAATATTTCGTTACTTTGCAGTTGTTGGTAGATTTGAATCAGTTGAAAATGGAACCAAAGAGCTAACGCATGCAGTTAAAGACGACTCGTTTGAAATTCCCTGCCCGCCTCACTCCTACAGTTACGGGGTCTTCAAAACTTGGACCAACGCAGATATTGCTCAAGACGCAAGACTGATGTTGGAGCCTAACGGAGACCTTCTCATATCTAACGTTTTTCTCGATGATTCAGAATGGAGTGCCTCTGGAACAGCATGCAAGATATACAATAGCTATGGCGAGACGGCTGAATCTACGAAGTACAAGATAATAGGAATTGGAAAAGGTAGTAGTGTTGAAATTTGATGTTCTTAACCTTATGATTACATAGTTAATAAGTAGTTCTTTGTTCGTCGTTTTCTTTTGTTTACTTGTCTTTACGATGCAAAAAATCAACATTCAACAAGTAGCCAGTCAAGACATAATCACTGACACCTGAAACAAAGAATGTGCACCGTCGCGGTCCGTCCAACTTACAAGAAAGCATCTTTGTATTTCCCTTTTGATGTTTGCTATCTTTCCTAACCAGTTCGTTCAGTTAACTATGGTGTCGCTGATTATTAACAATTCGTTGAAGCAGCGCTTGCACAGAATAGTTTGTTATTCATGGTTGCAATCACTTGCCAGAGACGCCAAAGACACAAGACGAAGCGGCCATTTTGGTTCCCTAAACAAAGAAAATTATCAAATTTCTTTTGTTTAACTAATGGAGCCAATCCAACATGGCTGCTATGACGTCAGGTGCAATACATTAGCAATAACCTGCCAATCAGATGTCTGCACTGCAGTCACGTGCCAATTTAGTATTTTCTCATCGTATCTATAGTGGAAAAGCGACAGTTGCACTCCTACACTTTTTTTTCTGATACTTTATTCGTGATATTTTCGTGATATTTTATCAGTGTTAGTTTTCACTCTATCAAAAGTGATATATTTTTTAAACCTTTTAGATTTTTAGTAAATAACGTTGATTTCTTTTCACTTGATTACCTGGTTATGTACCAATAGATAGTTTTTTCTTGGTTATTTGAAGCACTTATAGGATTCGCACGCATGCTTATTCAGCACATACTGTAAGTTGCAGACACAAATGGTTGACATCCATACAAGAAGAACCTTGTTATATTTCCATGTCAAGACACCTCCTTCCATATATTAAATGTTATTCCTTGAATGAACTTATGACTTTTCAAGGGTTGTAAAGAGTATCTTAAGCTTTATGACACGATAGGCCGTTTACAGTATTTACATGCAGTATGTCAATACCCCATTTGCAAATTACGCTCGGGACATTGCTCTCAAACAAAGTCTTTAAGTCGAAGCCAAGTTCTAGCTTCTGACACATTAACTTTAATTTTAAGAACTTGGCCTCCATTTTATGGTTTTGTTAGTGAGCATTGGAGCGTAGTTCGAAAACATGCTATTTGCACCTTTCTTTTTTTATAAGATTGTCTGATTTGGAGTTGAAGTTCAGTACGTTGTGAGATAATTTAAGGCTTTCGATTCAGCCACAAGTGATTTTGAAGTAAGCTTAAATTTTGTGGTAATGCTCTGATTTACCACAAGGACATTTGTTGTAAAAAGGGGACATAACGTCTACTCAATATCGCCTTTGTACACCCATGTTAGGAACAGCCATTGGGAGATGTTGAAAGCGCGTTGGGCACTACAGTTGAACTCAAATAACTCGAAACCTCTATAACTCGAACTCTCCGCTTACTCAAAGCAAAACTGATTTTCTTCTCGGATTTTCCTCACATATTTACTATCATTTTAACCCTGATTACTCGAAGTAATTTCAGTTACCCTTATTGAATTCGAGTTATACAACTGTTTATAGTAGTTTAACTGAATAAAGTATGTCAAATAAATTCTCTGCGAGCCCCCAGTCTCGGTATTTCGTAAACCTTGGTGGCTTTAATAAAAGGCGTCTTAGAAGAAACAAATGTATCATAAATTGCATAGCTCGTAGCAAATGCGTAGCTTTCTAACTCTCTCATTTTGCAATGGCTGCAGCGTCAGGTCTTAAAAGGCCACCAAGAGTTCATCAGATGCACGGCCCTTCAGAAGTCGAACGTGGAGAAAAATTCAACTTGACTTGTTCTTTTACCGGCTTGTAAGTAAAAAATCAAACGCTAGCGCTCATTAGCTTACTAGTATATATATTAAAATCTGGAGTTTGTTTAATGGGAAGATTGCGGGGCTGTTGCTTAACTATTAGACTTTTCTGAGAAAAAGGCTCGAGCTGTTGGGTATCATGGTATAACCTTATATTATATACTCCCCATTATAGTTTCAGCCCGACCCAATACCTGGTTTGACTGGTAAAAAGGGACCCTGCTGAAGGGTACCATGATATTTAACAAATATTCCAAGAGTGCGCGTTGAATACGAGATGGTAAATAGTCAAAGAGGCGCGTTGCGCAGCGTAAATTATCATATATCCAACAAGCGCGAACGAAATAACTGTTTTATAATTTTTGAGTTTTCTAAACCTATCGATACTTGAAATGTCAGCTGAAATTTATTTAGAACCATATTTCAGCTTTGCAAGACTTCATAGTCAGTTCCCATATACGGTCAATATAAGCTGAAAACTGAGATTGAGTGAGCCAATCAGAACACAATACTCGGGGTTGAGAATTTCATTAGTCATTCCCCCGAAGTGGAGGTGACTAGTGGTGGATAAATATCTATCGCTAGGCACCACCACTGAGGGGGATAATTGTGCACAATATTAATGGAATAAATTAAGGTGAGAGTTGGTGAATGTCAAACTTGAACCAAACTGGTTTATCTAAAATTTTAAGTAAAAAAAGTAAGAAAAGTGCGCGAGCTCACTATAATTGTTGTATTTTTCTTAAAATTTCGGGGTAAAACAATTTTCGTCCTACCTGTGAATACAGACATCCCGAATCTAGTTGCCCTTTTTGTGTTTAGGGGATATTTGTATTGCTTATTTCGTAGATTTTCTCTTCAGAGACTGTCGCAAAACGTGTCGTCATTTTGACAGCTTTCTAAATATAGACTGTTAGTAAACAACCTTGGATATTTACTGTTTCAGGAACCAATTAGGGCGCACGAAAAAAGCTATTCGCTGATTTGGTTTATACTAAAAACTGATATTCTCCCTAGTTCTTTCATCCCAAACTCGTCCTCGAAATGGCTAATAAAAGGTAACCGCAGATGGGAATCATAATATAATCTGACATTCCTCGTTATTCTTTCAGCCCCACCCCATCCTTGAAGTGGCTAATAAACGGGCTGACGCTGAACCACATAACGCCAAATGGAAAAATTTCACCGACTGAATCCAATGTGTTGACGTTTCAATCCAACGCTCTCCGAACTGGGAGCTACAACATCACTTGCCAAGCTATACAAGGAAACAATAGTGCCGCTCGATCAATGCAACTGAAGATTGGAGGTAAATACTGTAATAGTTTAAATATAGCGGAGGGTTTGCCGGGCGAACTGGCAAGATTTCTGCCTCCAAATCTTGTGATCCCCGGTTTGATCCCCGGGGTGGTCAAGGTTTGAATCATTTTGGACGACCTTTCTTTAATTTCCCGCTAAGTTCACTCAGCTTTCCATCCTTCTTGGACAGCAGAATGGGTACCAACATACCTGGATCGCTTTAAAGCGATGTTTAAAAGGAAACGGAAGTGATAATCAAAAGGATTTAAGTATACGTTTGTGTTTGTTTTAATCCTGTTATTTTTTTACAATATCAACTACAAACCAGTGCAGAAAGCCTGTCGAAGTTTATCCTAAAAGACGAAAAATGTTGTTTGGCTTAGTATAAGCGGTTTGCATATAATCAGTCCTCCTTTGTAGTAGCTTAGTTTCTTGAATTTTCATAAACTGAAGTTTACTTCCCTTTATTATTGACATCAATACCCACATCGGCTCCCATCTACGTTTTTTACTCATGATCAAGGAGTCACGGAAGAACAGAAATAGGACTAGATGTTCCCTTCGAGGTCTGCCACCCGGGGCCTTCGGTTTAACGTCCTTATCCGAGAAGACGCGAAGGTGTAATTGATCAGAAGTCAAGTAGTCTTAAACTGTTATAAGTACAGTTAAACATCCGTAATTCTGTAAACCCGACCTAGCTCTCCGGTGCAATACTCTGAATCCATGTACATCTTGATTCTCGAACAAATTCACCTATGTACTCTATCCTATTTATCCCCTTAGGACTGCAATGAATCACAAAAGTTCTGTTAATTGCCCGAAAGTTAACAAAATAGGCATTATGAAGAAAATCATTCGTTCACACAACTTGCAATGTATAGCCTCATCGTAAATTAGACCTTAATACCTTTAATTAACATCCTGTACTTTCTTGAAACTGCCAATTTTATCACAACAAATTTTTCGACAGTCTTGTGAGAGATTTCGGATTAAAACTATTGAATTCTCCATAAACAACAAA
>JAOBRD020795416.1:0-13580 GCA_027575215.2 Hydrozoanthus sils
CTGCAACATATAGGTGGCCATTACTTTTTTTTTGGGGGGGGGGGGGGGGGCAATACTTTCAGGATTTAATAGGAAGACAAAAAAGTACCGTTACTTTGGGTAGCCATTACTTTTGGGGGGGGGTGAGGCATTACTTTCAGAATTCTGCTGTATGTCTTGGTCCAAGTAATACAAAAATTGGTCCTTTTAGGCAGTTGTTAGTCATGTTGATCAGCATAGAACTCAATATTATAACACTACAAGCAATGTGTCAGCAAGTTAGTACAGTAGTGAAGATTATGCTTAGCTTAAAAATCAATTTTATTTGCATGTATTAAAATTTTCTTATACTGTAAACCTCACATAATAGATACAGTTTCTATAATTTGCTCCAACAAAGATCAGAACAAGTGCACAAAACATCAGCACCTTTAGAATTGTTCCTTTGGCAAAGGATTAAAGCTATAAACTTTTTAAACTGATCATACTTAATTTTGCCATGTTGATAATCAATCAAAACTGTTTTTTTAGTTTGTCACCAAGATTTACTCTGTAAGTTAAATTCGAAAAAAAACAGGCTCAAAGCATTGTTTACACAAATACTGTCAAAATACAAGAAAAAATAATTGAAAGGATCTGGGAATACTTAGAACTGTACTTGGTTCTAAAAATTATAATTAATTTTATTACCTCCTTGGCAGAAATCCTGGGAATATACTTAAAATATTAAAGCTTAAGTATATATGTGTTGGAGTTTGACTCATTTGGTAAAATATTTGACTGTCAAGCTTGAGGCTCCAGGTTTGATCTCCAAACTTGAAGACAGTTGAACGTTTGGGAGGCTTTCTTTCACCACACTGCCCAAAGACAGGACTGCTGAGCTGTGTTATTGTCTCTTAAATACTATCCAGAGAATTTAAAAGAACCCAAACATTAATTTATTGATAAGAGTAACTTTTGACCCAGTGTTTGTATGGTCGGTTTGACAAAGAAGAACCACCTAGTCAGTAGTGGAGTGTCAATAAAACTGTTATTATTGTTGTTGTAATATAACATCGTAATAATCTCAGTAAAATTATTTAATATGTATATATGATATCTTGTAATTAACATAGGTACAACAAGATCACGCCGTGAAGGTGAGATCCCTGGTGTCGATTACACATTTCTGACAGTGGATGAGTTTCGAGAGCTTGAACAAAGTGGACAGCTTTTGGAAAGTGGCATTTTTGAAGGCAACCGATATGGAACTCCAAAACCGCCAAAAGAGCCAGGCCAAGTAGTAAAACCCTATGTAAAACCGCATTACAGTGCAAACTCCTCAATGGAAAGAAAAAGACCAAGATCTGCCCCTATTGACAATCGTAACCATAAAGGTGGTTTTGAAAAGTCAAATCAACAAAGTTATCGAAAGAAAGACCAAGACTTGGGGCCTCTTCCACCTAACTGGGAAATTGGTTTTACAGAATCCAATGAAAAGTATTTTATTGAGTAAGTGTCTTTTTTGGTGTGTAACTAAGAATACTGGTTCGAAACAATGCAATTAAAACTGTTAAACAGTTTTTTATCTCTCTATTTTATTTCACTTTTTCACTTGTGCCAAGATTTTCCAAAATTTATACTAGCTCAATCCAAGATCATTCTAAGAGAGTAAGAAAAGTGATTAAATTTGTTTTTGATGTTTGTTTTTTGTGTCAAATAGCCACAACACTGGCTCAACTCAGTGGCTTGATCCAAGGCTAGAGCATGTTCAGAAATTGGAAGCTGATGAATGTGATGAAGATAGTGAGTATCATTTACTTGATGATTGTATTGTCCAGATTCATGATGACTGTGTTATTAACTTGTAATTATACATTGTTCACTTGATGACTGTGTCATTTACTTGATGATTGATCATTCAATTGATGGTTGTGTTGCTAACTTGATGACTGTATTCCTCACTTGATGACTGTAATAATAGTAATAATGATAATAATAATTGCTGCCAGAGTAATAGCGATGGCATCAGTCTCTATTCCGGCAGAAAAACTCCAACAATATTTACTTCCGGTTTTCCATCTATTTTCCATATATGGTAGGTTCAGCCTCTCAAAGCCAATCAGGGAAGTGAATGCATGGCTTTTTGCTTCCAGTATTTCTGGTGTTCTATATATGGTTGGTTTGACCACTGTAGGCCAATCAGCTTCTTCGTAAGATAAATTTTTGTTCAGTGTTGTTTCACCCGACCAATCCAATGAAGCAGCCTGAGCACATGGTTTCCTTTGAGTGTGTGCTATCTTTGAGAGATGGTTAAATCAGGTATGAATAATACATCAAATTCACAGCAAGGGAGCATTCATCAAACATCAGAAAGCTTCAGCGAGCTTTCAAGAGGAAGGCAATGTGCTTTTATGGCTCTTTATTCTTTATTATGCAACCAAAACGTTGCTGTCAACTCGTGGACACAATCAGTCATTGATGGAATTGTTCAGCACCGAGACAGCATGTATTTACATGCTCTTTCAAACAATTTAATAGTTGATAGGGGTACTTTACCCACACCTCGATCATCAGGCAGCACTTCATTCTTTTTAAGAACTGCTAGTTAACCATTTTTAAAATGCATTTTGCAGGGCCTCAATGCATTTACAGTTAATAGGTTAAAATTCTGAATAAGCATGACTGTAGGTAAGAAACCTATCCAGTTGGAAACAGACCATTTGGCTATTTACAAGCATGGTGGATTGAACCTGGGATACCTGCCTGCAAATTGGGCACCCGAACCACTGAGCCATGCTGCCTCCTGATATCATTGACTTGATAACTATGTCATTGACTTGATGACTATATCATTTACTTGATGACTGTAAAAACTGCCACTGGCTTCTTTTCAAATGACTAAGAATTCCAGATAATCAACAAAGCACTGGAATTGGGCTCTAAAAATGCCAAACAGGGAAAAGACATCTGCTTTAATTTGTATGTATGCTTAAAATAACTTGCAGCTATTAATGTAAGCAGACATGTACAGTATACATACATTTGATTTTAAATGTCTACATCATGGGCAGTCAGCATTAAGCCAAGTGGTTAGCACTTGTGCTTCCACCTCTGTGGACCCAGGGTCGAATCCTGGGTTCCACAAGTGGGCCGAGATTAAATTGTCAATTTCAATTAGACTCCAAGGGTTTTTCTCTGGGTACTCTTTCTGGACAGTATTCCTCTCAACAAAATCAACACCAAGTTAATTCTATGTGGCTGTGGAGCTGTGCTCTGAGGTCGAACATGGGTGTATATTGACAGTAATTGCACCATTGGACTCCCTCATTAAGCTCTACCCTTCGCAATTCAGTCCATGACTGAAAGTAATGCAATTAGCTCGCTAGATCTTTCAGTAGAAAATATTTTATTCCTGTATCTCTATTCTCATACACTGAAAGCTGTTTCATTAGATTTTTAGAACTGCTTTTCTTAGGATTAATCATGTTTTTCTGAAATGCTTCAGTAAAGAGCCACATTTATTTTCTAATGACTAAATGGCATTCTTGAAATAAAAGGAAAAAAGCATAAGACAAATTCTTTAATCTCAACAGAACTCCCTTATGGATGGGAGAAGGTCATTGACCCCAAATATGGAACCTACTATATCGAGTAAGTCAGTGCTCAACTTGTAGATGTGAAGTTTTGTTGTTCTGATGTTACAGGTCTTTAACATTTTAGTGTTAAGAAATCAGTTACAAGATACACCAAAGTTTATTTTTATCTTACAGTACATTAATTTAACTTGTATTTAGATTCAGCTTCTGTAACCAAGTTGCTACAATGGTTGGGACAGAAGGATACTTTTCACATCAAAGAAGCTCAAGAGATTAAAATGCAAGTTTTCTAGAACAATTTTTGTTAGGCTAAAAAAGACTTTTCAAATAATTAGTGTAACTAACTATGATTACTCTAGTTACCTGAATACATAATTTGTCAAGTTAAAGTTTTTAATTCTCATTCATATATTTGTTGATCATTTTCCAACAGCCATAACAACAAGAGAACACAATTTGAAAACCCAGTTAATCGACCTAGGAAGGCCAATAGTTCCTCTCGTCACAATGATGTATATAATAAGCCACATACATCCAATCCACCAAGCATTCATTCGGCAGCTGCGATGGCCAAAGCACAAGAAGCTGCAGCATCAAAAAGGTTGGATTTTGTAATTAACACTTCTTCTTAACTCTTTCAGACCATTTGATCAGCATCTAATTTCTCCTTAAGTAACACATACAATATGAGTCTTTTTCTAATGAGAAAATGAGAACTGATACACTGTAAACCGTGAAAAATTCACCTAATCTGAAAAAAAGAAAAATATGGTTCTTACAATGGTTGGGAGAATTTACCACTGAGAATATCATGTCAGGGTTGTTTCATTCTTTACTGCATTCATACAGTCATATGTCTGAAGTCTGGCCGAGAAAATATTTGCCTGAGGTCTTTCACAATACAGACCAAGTGAGATCTTTGAGTAAGACTGAGGGTTAATATTATTTTCGCAAACAGGCTGAACAAAAGAGGTTATCAAGATAAAAAAAGGGCTTGCTGTTAAAAAATTGTTGGCAAGTGACAAAAAGCTTGCCTAAGCTAATTGATGTGAGCTATCTTTTCCAAGTAATAAGGCCTTAAAAGAAACACGAACGAGTAAGCCCCAATACCAAGGTTACTTCGCGTTTCATGCATCCAAATTTGAAGTAATTCTACTCACATTGACAACAGACTGTATTTAGAAAATTTAGAAAACATTGTAAGAAAATTCTTTATTTTCAGAAACAATTTTTGTAATTTTTCAACAATATTCAATAAAGACAGTTGAAAATTGTGTGCTGGCTTAATTCACAAAACCATAGTATAGTCATCCACAAGAGAATAAACATACACAATTGAGGCATTCTCATTGTTATTGTGGAAGTATTTGCATGTGAATTTTTCCAATGTGTGTAGGACAAACCACAAAAAAATACTAATACTCTAATTCCGATGGACGTGAGTGATTCCTGGAAGAAAGGTGAGCATTTAATTGTGCGAGCAATGGTGAGCGAGAGTGTGATTGCTCGCCTCAAATGGCAAGCCCTGTATTTATTGCATGGCTTCAAACTAAGAACAGTAAAGGAGAACAAACATCAATTATCTCTGCACACTCTTGTTAGCAAGAAATCAGTTCAATAACTTTCCAGTCCTTTATTCAGTGCCCAGGATTTGGTTATAAAGCAAAGTTAATAACCATGACTGTAAATATAGTGACATAGGTCATGTTTGAAACAGTTTAATTGTGTAATAATTGAATCCAATTTATAAATATATTAATAAAGATAGTTATTCAGTTGATTGTTTAGTGTAAGTGGCTTTGATCTAGGCTAAATCTGAATGTTTGGTGCTAGGTGGCCAGAAGTTGATTTGGATGAACCTCCAGAGCTGCCTGCATACACTGCTGAGCGCCTGCAACCCATGCCACAGCCTATAACAATTGAGGGCAGGAAGTTTGAGGGAGAACTTGTAAGAACCATCTTACCCAAGGGCTCAAGGGGGTTTGGTTTCACAATTGTAGGAGGGGATCAGCCTGGGGAACTACTGCAGATCAAGAGCATAATTGCCGACAGTGCAGCAGCTAAGGATGGTGTACTGAGAATGGGAGATGCACTGGTCTGTGTCAATGGCCGCTCTGTACTCACAAAAAGCCATCAAGACGTTGTTGGCATGTTTCAAGCAATGCCAATTGGGGAGAGTGTAGAACTTGAAATGATCCGAGGATACCCATTACCTTTTGACCCTAATGATCCTAATGTGGAGACTGTTGGTCAGTATACTGTTGTTAAGGCCCCAGCAAGCTCTACTTACTCTGGTTCACCAACTCCTTCAGACCAAAGTGCTTCGTCATATTCAAAGAATTATGGTGCAGACAAGGGTTACAATCAGGGGAGACAATTTACTGGCCATACTCACTTGCAGCCCTCTCGATATCATGCAGGTTGGGGTGGATTTTTTACAAGTTTGGCTAGTATAATTTTTTCTCTCATAAATGTTGCTGAATAGTAAATTTTATAATAATTATAAAAGTAGGTTGAACCAGATTCTTTTCTCTTATTAAACACTGTAAATTGATAAGCCAACAAGTGAAGAAAAGTGCTGCATGACTTAGAATAACAACTTATTTAGTAAATTAACGATTAAATATCATTAATTTACTGACAGAAACCAGATTTGGCCTCATAAGATCAATAGCAAATAATACATTTTTTTAACTTTTCATTAAGGAATTATTTACTTTAACCAAAATAACTAAAAAAACAACTAGAAAGTGGCAAGTTGTGATGAGAGATTAAAGCTCTTTAATAATTTTGGTGTACTGTAGATGTTCCCCTCCAGTCAGTCTATAGATAATATTACTAAAGCCATTTTTGAAATCTTGCAGCTCCAATCGAGTCACCAGTTGGCCAACCACAGTCACAGTATTCCTCGTTAACTTTCCCTCGAACTTCAACTGCAGTTTCTCTTCCCAAAGGATCGCCAGAGTTCATAACAGTTCGAGTGGTGAAAGGACCCATGGGATTTGGGTTTACAATTGCTGACAGCCCATATGGACAGAAGGTGAAGCAGATTCTTGATGCTGATAGATGTAATGAGCTCAGGGAAGGAGACTTACTGGTCGAGATCAATGGGCAAGTAGTTCGTCAGTGCACCCACAATGAAGCTGTTAACATCCTAAAGAATTGCTCCAAAGATCGAGAGGCAGTTATGGTTATAAACAGAGGAGGTGAGCTGTGGATTCAGTATAGAAATGCTTGATTGATATAATTTAAGGTTGTTAGTTTGCTGGACACCATGAGTTTTTTTCTTTTAACTTATGTTATAGTTAAAGCCACAGTGACCACAGACTTTTACTCAGTGACCTTTGTTCCAGTAAAACATTATTCATATAAAGACATCATGTCTCAAGATTTCAGTCAAATGACTGATCAACTTTCTTTACATCATAGCTAACCTTGGCAGATCAGTGACACTGGATAGTTTACTGAATAATTTCCAATAAATATAATTATTTTAAAAATAACATAATATAATGCGGTTGTGAATAAATGTGACTTAGCTTGAAACGTTTTTCTATAATTTTTCCTAGTGTGTTTTGGATTTTTGGTGTATACCTGTTCCTCAAAATTGTATTTGCTTTTACTGTACACATTTAAGTTTTCTTTTTTGCATCGTATCACAGGGATCCCAACCCCTTTAAAGAATAGTCCAATGGCAGCAAGGAGAGATGAGGTGAGTACAGCACTTCTCTTTTTGTTTTCCTCAAATTTTTGGTTTGGCATACTTTTCTTAATAATGTTTGTGCCATGCAGTTGTTTCTGTGCATCTTTACTGTGCATTCAGCTCAATCAGCAGCAACTGGCACAAGTGAAAAGTGGTTGTACAATAATACATGTACTGTATAAAATGCAGCATTCTACGTGCTTTCAAGTCCCGTTTCACATTTGTCTGACTGTCAAGTTACATGGTTGAAGACCATAGTTTTTTTTGTTTACTTATCCTGTATTCTTAAGTACTGATTTTGTCAAAGCTAGCTCGCCAGGTATTGTGACTTGCCAGTGAGGTTATAGTCATGCTAGAATTCCTAGATTGACAGTTTGAGTAATGAGAGTCAGCTGTTTTAAATAGAGTTGTCTTTTGACTTGCTTTATTCCTATGAAGAGTTTGGTTACCCACAAGTTTTTTCACCATTGACACTAGAAAGACGGTGTGGGGAAGACTTTAAAAAGGCAGTTTCAAAGGAAATTTGTATTTGAATGTTCTTAAACAAGGACCTGTGTGTATGAAAGGGATAGCTCCTCCCACATCTGACATCTTTCAAAATTCAAATTTTGGACCAAACAGTGAATTAACTTCTCTGAGAGCAATAGAAATATTTATTTAAACAAATTCTAAAATCTGAATAAACGTAATAATTTCTCATATACAGTAGTACTGAAAAGAAACACAAATGAAGTTTATTTCATTTCATTCCTCGTTTTTATAAGAAATTTGTCAAAGTTTTTGTACTTTAAATATTTTTCGGTGAAATTTTCACACATATATGAATTCGTTCATTAGCAAAACCTTGTTTTATCATTACTTTGCATTTTATGCTTGCATTCTTTTTACCACACTGTATAAATTATTAGGTTTCGTTTTAGTTTAAATCCACAAGAATCTATGGTTCTGAAGTATTTTAAGCTATTCTGTTCATATTTGTTACATGAAGCAATTTTACATATGAAAAGTCTACTTATTTCATGTCATGTCTCTTCAAAGAATAGGTGACAACTGTAGCACAGGTTCCTGTTTAAAACATAAATTAAAATGATTTTTGTTGTTTTCAGCTACAGGATGGTGTTGTCCGCCGAAATCCTCGACCAAAGTCAACACCAGTTCTACACTATGAGGACAAGCATTCATTTGTTGAACCTCAGCCAGTACAAAAAAGTGGTAGTGTTGGTAACATGGCAACTGCAGGAGAGAGTACACAAAATCAGGAGACTGGGTCAGGGTATCGACAAAGCCAGCCCAAGGTTGATCGAGGAGGGGAGCCATACAACAGATACCCTTCGCTTAAGAAGGCTGTGGCTAGTAACTCGTATAACAGGTTTGTTTGTGTGTGGCCTTACAATCAGTTATGATAGTGCTCGGCACTACAGCACATTGATATTTTTATGAAAATGATACAGTTAATAATGGCATTCTCATCTAAAAGGCAGTGGTTAGCGCAGAGGGCCGAGGTGATGGATATTTGCCATGAATGGCTGTGCAACTCAATCCTCGAGGAGCAGTCTCTATTGCAGATGTGGTTTTAATCTTTCAGTCTTTCCATTAAGCATTTCACTTCTCGTCCATCGGGACTTTCCTGTGTGCATCTGTGTTACAGACTTCTTTGTTACACATTATTGGTTCAGAAAAACATCCTTTGTTTAACTACTGTGTGTTAAGATTAAAATGGGTAATGTAACAAACCGAAATACATGTAAGAATCCCATGTGGGGAAATCTAACGTGGAAATCGTCAGAGCGTTATGTCTCACCTATTGATGTTTTAAATTAGAAAGAACTTCAAAACAAATGAGTTAACACTTTATTCAAACACGACCGCGGTCGATCTTACCGCGGTTTTTTTCAACCGCAAACCGCGTCTAAACCGTATTATTGTTTTGTGGTCGACCGCAAAATACCGTGTCAGCTAAGATTGCGGTTTGAACGCAGCAAAACCGCGGCAAATGGGTCTATACTTTCGAGCTGTACTGTACTGTCTCTGTAACTGAAGCTTAGGAGCAAGGCAAAATTGCTAGAAAAACTATATATTAACTTTAGATAATTTAGTAACTTTAGCTTGCTGCTTTCATGACATATCGTGATGACTGGGCTTCCAGGCGTGCAGCTTAGATATTATGTAATAGTTATACAGTAGTGTTAACCACATGGTCTGTCTGTTCTGAATCACTAGGAGCAATGAAATGCAGAATGGAACACAGAGCAGTACAAGCAGTGATGACGGTGCAACTGATTTGACTGTCAACTTGAGGAGAGGAGAGATGGGTTTCGGTTTCCGGATAGTTGGAGGACAAGAGGAAAAAACACAGGTCAGTGGACTCTCACTTTTCTTGTTCCCCTCAGCCGCAAATACTCAAACGACATATTACTGCACTCATCCAACTAGAATTTCATCTCCACTAGTTTGCCCAGTTTTCTCACTGCAACTTGACCAAAAGATCATTACAAGTTAGTTTTTTTATCATGTAACAAGATAAACTTGTCATGCAAGTCACGTTTCAAGACGTTGGCACTGTCCAGACATCTAATATAGTCTTCTCTGCTACTTTGTTTCTTACCAATACTAGGCTTTTGCTTGATTTTGACGGCTTCTGCAACCACTTGTTTGTACTGTATACAATCCTACTTAATGGACAATGCTGTTTCGGCGAAACGTTGATCATTCTCATTTCCAGTGCAGAAATGCCTGACTCGAATCTGTACATTATTTGTATATCTCCAAACTTGAGCCAAGCGTAATTGTCCTTAAAATCCCACTACCAAACTCCCAGTTGACCCTGTAGCTCGGTTGGTTTGAACAGTGTAAATCTGCTTCGTAGGTCGTGGGTTCGAATCCCAACGAGGTCAGAGAACCTTTTTCCCTTTCCTCTTGTGGGTTCATGGTCGGCGAAACTTGTATTATTCGCCGTTTTCAGTGGCAACGCCTCACAGACACTAGAAAATGTAAAGTGTACTTATAGAATGCCACACTAGGACAACATTATTTGTAAATTAGTGGCCAATACTTCTAGTGTCAAGTTTTGTGACTGGTACAATGCGATTACAACACATTGAAGAAATTTAGCTTCCAAACATTGAGTTATAAATAGTTTTTACAGAAATCGTAGTACACAAGGTTGTTTGTTCGATCCCTAGTAATCCCTAAAAGCATTGCAAAACCTCGCGGGAGTAGGGAGCGGCAAATAAATGATCAAGTTCTTATAGAATAACAGCAGTGAACCTCGCGCACTGGTTAGTCGAGAACGTGAAAAACCCGTTTTTGTAAGAGAGTACATATACACGCTTTCGAAAGCATTACCCCACACTGAATAAGCTGCCTATTTGTTGCTTGCAAATAACAAGATTTTTTAACCTAAGAAAACAAGTCAGCAAATGACAACATACAATACTTTAATTTCAATCTCATGATAAATGAAGATAACTGGGGAACCAAAACCGAAAAAGATGCGGTTTCCTGCAGTAATCAATGAGAGCTCGGCGACCAGTACTTTATTTATAACTGGTTACCAGACTGCCAATAGATTCTGGTGTAATTGATGTTGTTTGTTACACTTCCAGGTATCTGTGGGAACAATTGTCCCAGGAGGTGCAGCTGACAAAGACGGGCGGCTTAGAAAAGGTGACGAGATCTTAACAATTGACGGCATTAACATCCAAGGAGCCAGTCATCGTAGAGTGATTTCATTGATGAGTAATGCAGCCCACACTGGACAGGTCTTGCTTGGACTGAGAAGGCGACGGTCTGGAAGTAAGTATAGTTGATCTAATCATCTGCGAAGGTCATAAGGTGAGGGGGGAGGAAGGAAGAGAGTTTGTTACTGCATTTTTGGTTTCTGGATAACACTGCGTTAACTTATCTGCTGTTGATTGCAACAAAATAAAGATCACTTAGTCTTAACTGTTTCTTTGATCCCAGGAATGCGCCGATCAATTTCCGCATCTTCTGAACTGCAAAACATGTCCACCCACCCCGGTCAGATTAATCACGTGTCACGAATATCATCTCAGTCAGCTGGTAATCTCATCGATTATGGCAAGGATGGGCCCTTTGAGCACGATAGAGATGAAACAGGTTCAGTGCGGAGTTTCCACTCTCACCCTGGCGAGTTCCATCAACACAGCAAAGCCATCCACCGTGACAGAAGACAAAGTGAAAGTGACGTCGCTGAGCCACCTGGCACTACGTTCCGTGACGTCACTCTGTACAGGGAGGAGAGGGAAGGTTTTGGATTTGTCATCCTGTCATCTGTTCACAAGAGTGGCTCTACAATAGGTCGTATTATTCAGGGAAGCCCTGCTGACCGATGTCTGCAACTGCATGTGGGCGACAGACTAGTTGCTGTGAACGGGGAAAGTATTGTGGGTATGCATCACAGTGATATTGTGGACACAATCAAGAAGTCTGGACAGACAGTCACCCTGAGAATCGTTCTGCGTCCAGCAGCACTTGGTTAGTCATTTGGGTAACCATTTGTCGCTAACAGTCAACATCACAGCGCTTTTTTGTTGGGACCACCTGTGACATGTTATTCCCTTTGGGACTTCTCATTCAGTATATATGTTGTGGTTTAATTTTATCCTTGGTTCAAATTTTATTTTCCTTTGTTTCTGGATATGGTAATGTATGCTAATGAGTTTGAAACAAAAGAAAAATTAATGTATTTCAAACCAAGGGCAAATATTGAACCACAACATATACCCATTCAGTCATAGACTTGACGCCGTATTCAAAGTATAGGTTATCACAACTCAAGCTGCTTAAGATATCGTAATTTATTATTCCCTTTTTGTCATAATTGTTTTGCTTATAAAAAATGTTTGAAAATTAAAGGCTAAAAGTTTTTTAAAAGTATTTTAAAACGTTTTCGACCCTGTGGTCATCTTCAGTAATGCTTGAAAAATTTTAAGTTTACATATTCCCCTTTTATTACCCAACAAACGTAGCTGTGAGCCTTCAAAACTTGATTGACTGTTATGCGTAGTGAAATGAATAGCGAGTACTTAAACAAACAAACTGGACGGCACTCTTCGAAACTTTGTGTATTACTAACGCGTGAAATGTTTTCTGTTCAGCTGGGCGGAGGGAAAGAAAATAGAAAAACGCTAGTATAGACCAATGATAAATAAAATAATCCAAAAATCACAAGAGCTTGTCTTATTTGAATGCCCTTAATTCAGTGATTAAAAGTTGGTAAGTTTGTTGATAGGTCGAACTAACGAGTTCTTGTTCTGTTTTACAGATTCAGAAGAAAGTAAGAAACTATCGCGATTGGTAAGAGCCAATTATCATTGCTTTAATATCATCATTATTATTGTTGGTACTATAATGACTATCGTTGTTGTTAATTATTATTTTAATTGTTAATATTATTATTACTGTTATTATTATTATCATTACTGATATATTTTAGTTTATTAGCAACCGTAAGTAACTGAAGGCTGCAAAAAAGTACTTTAAAGTGATTGAGTTTTTCTGCAGTACAGTAGCATCGTTAACAGCTGCTGCTTTTCTTGTTGTAGAGTGCGCCTAATATTGCAAAGCAGACAGACAGTGGTTTAGGTTTGGACAATGGGTGGCAGGACAGTCGATCAGCATCAGTTGACCAACTGCAGGACATTGAACGGCAGAGGGAGCGGCAAAAGGAAGAGCTGTTACGTAGACACAAGGAGGAACTGCGACGCCAACAGCAGGTTAGGATGGTCAGAGTTCAAATAATTGATAGTCATATGACGAAGAATGTTTTGAGTCGTTCAGTTGTTTAGTATACAAACTTGATTAAGCAGCGTGATATATGAATATAAAAATACACGATTAAAAGCGAGTGCTGCTCTGCTGATGCCGTAGAGCGGTGAAAGATCAGTTTTTAAAGTAGTTTTACATTTTACATCTTTAAAGCAGCATTAGACAGCAGTCGCTTTTAGTCGTGTATTTTTATGCGGCCTAAGCTGACCCGGCAAAAACAGGCATTCTCCATATATGGAATTTAAAACAAATTCTTCAGTTGGCTTATCGATTCGCTGAGGAGTACGCGAATGTCTTCCGATTGGCCTCTCAGAACAAGTATAAATGTGAAATGGTTGTGAAATTTGAGGATACTTGATATTTCTGGCATTCGTTTTTCAAGCTAGCCGCATTTTCACTTATTTTAAAGAAAGACAAAAATGAAGTGAAACGAATTATGGCCTTTTCAGGAGCTAATTGAGAAGCAGCGGGAAGAAATGAGACGGTTGGAAGCAGAACAGAGTCGCTACAGTGACGATTACAACCCGGGG
>JAOBRD020795520.1:0-13579 GCA_027575215.2 Hydrozoanthus sils
AAAGCCACTTATGACAAACACCATCACGTGACCCGCTTGCCGAACCTGCCAGAAGGAGAGACGGTGTGGGTACGCGATATGAAGAGGCCAGCAAGAGTGGAAGCACAGACAGAGACATCGCGTTCTTATTTGGTGCAAACCCCGCCGCAACCGAAGGGACCTGGTACCGTTTAAGGCAGACCCTGTCCCCATGGACAACAGCGCCGAGGACAACTGCTCCCGTAGGAACACCCAAGTCAACATTTACACCACCGCCAAACCAAGTCACTATGACAAAGTCAGGACGCGTTTTTCGACCGCCAAAAAGACCGATAAACGAACAATCAAATGCACACTAATGAACATGCGAGTACGCATACATTGAACAATATGCTAACTACAGTTTTGTTTATATCTTACAGAGTATTACAAGTTAGAGAACTTTCATAGTCACAATGATCTATAATTGCATTCTAATCAATTTACTGGATAAGGCTTTAGATAGCATTCACTGAAAAGTAGCAAGCTATTAGCTATAGCGTTTACATTAAAGGTTAAAAGCTCGTTTGTATATAAGAGTAAGTTTTCAAGCAGCTTCAAAGGGGAGATGTTGTGATATGAAGTTAAAGACTATTAATTATGTATTGTTAATTACACAAACAAAGTGCATATATTGTTTTACTACATGATCGTATGTCACTTGATTAAAGCTTCTCGGAACGTTAGCACGTTGTCTAAGAGTGTACAAATCTATACATGCTATTTCCATAATATCACAGCACTTGTAATTTATATATACAATTTATCACTTATCTTTGAACTAATTTAAGCCGCGTAATCTCTAATTGGTTTCCATGGTAACGACAGCAAAAAATGTCAAAACTGCAAAACTGTCAACACCAAAATGTTGCAAACGGTTAAGCCGAATAATGACATTTTGCTTAGCAAGGTAGTTGCACATGATCAACTAACTCATCTTGAAATCAAAAAAATAAATTATTGCCATGGAAACCACTTTCAAAAAATCCAAAATAGTGGCCATTGGCCAAGTTTCGGATTTTGTAAATTTGTTTAAAAAATTTCTAAATCAACTAGAAATATTAACAAACATGAATCTTCAAAGAAATACTACTGAACTTGTAACATGGACAAAAGATAATTAAGTTTCAGTAATTTTTTCGGCAGAGTACCATTTTTGAAAGCAAATGACAATTTTCGTCGGTTTCTGTGATGTTGTGCCAAACCTTTTGGCAATCGGTAAAATAGCACGTTTTTGATCCCAAAAAAATTGAGGGGGGGCAAAATGACCCCCTCCCCCCATGCCTTCCAGGGTTAAACTAAATACGATTTTGACATGTACAGTACGTAACAACCACAAAATATTGACGACTAATTTGGAGAAATACTATACAAGTTTTGCTTAGCTCGTAGCGCAGTGATGATGCTCAATACATACATTTATTAACCGACAGCAGGAAATCTCAGACCGACGGCTTGACGCACGGACCTAGCGTAGCGAATCATACCACAAGACTGAGGTCTGAGACTTTGCAGTAAAGACCGAGCGAACGAGGCTTTTTCGAATTTAGTCAGAAAAAAGAAAGCGAGTTGTTATTAAGTTAATAAAACGACAAAAAAAAACCAAAAAACAAAACAAAACAAATAAAAACAACGACAACAACAACAACAAAAAACCCGTTTTCTTTTCAGTCGTCGTCAATACACTCTGGTGTTGCTTGTTCAAAATCGCGATTAGTTATGTTTTGTGATTGCAACTACTTTGTTCTAATTTTTAAACCGGAAGGCTTTTGATGGCAACACTATAAAGCTCGATTCTTCTAACATGAGATACTTTTAAATAACTTACAGAACAGCGACTTCTATGAATGGTTAAGAAAGCGATAGCTGATTTTGGATCATTGCGTGTTAGCAAACCAAAATCGCAATTTCCAGACGATGATACCACAATTGCTACTATAATTTAATTCATCATTATCATTATTATCATCAGGCATGATAATGTTTTAATTTTTATGTTTTCAAGCATTTTAAATATTCGTTGAACATTTTATTTTCACCTGATGATGGTGTCAAACGAGGACACCAAAACGTTGTCCGATATGATTCTACCCGTGAATTTCAAAGACATTATCAAAGTTATTGTTATTGATATTATTAATATTGGTATCAATGTTATTATTATTATTATTATTATTATCATTGCTATTATTACTTTTTATTTTATTATATTACGTACTGCTTACTTAAACTCTGTCTTAACCATTGTCTGCAAAAAAGTTTGAATTTGGGTTGGAATTCTACTAGGCTTACGTACGGTATTTCAAAAAGGTCTTGAAAGTGATTTCGTCAGGAATGCATCGCACAGATTCATGAGAAAATTAAAACTAGAGGAACACACAATACAAACCTGTGACTTTAAATTCGCTTTGGTTTGAATAAGTCGAGCATTTGTTTCGTTGTTTTCTTTTTGCAACTGGGTCGTCCATGTTTGCAACTGGACCTTAAGAAACAATTAAGACCATTACCAATTTATAATTAGTTCGTTTTCGCTGAGTTGTTTACACGTTTATCGGTTATTTGAACCACAAATGACAGCGGTGTAAAATATAAGCAAACATTTATAATATTAGCGGTTTTTATCTAAGGGGAGTGCTGCGAGCAGCTTCAATATTCGTCTTATAATTATGATTAGATTTTATGTAATATCTTGCAAGGATAGTTTCTGAAGGGAAAGACTTAGCGTAATTTACTAGATTTTAATCATAGACATTAGCAGAAAATAGTTATTTTTTGCATTTCTCTTCTATCGCGTGTGACTGAGAACAGCAGTTTTACTACTTTAGATTATGTAATTTGTTGATAAACTGTAACACTAGAACTCTTATTGGCAGAGTAACTAAGTTTCTTTAAATACTACTGTGGACATTAGGTCTCGAGAGTATTTTGTTTGTAATATCAATTGTGTAACAACACATGAGACTAAAAACTGAAACTGAACATCATCGGGTAGGTGATTAAGTGATATCATCTCCGAAATCTAGAATAACTTGATTGTCCAAAGCATTCAAGAACATTCTGTCTCCTTCTTCAAGGATTCTATCAACTGTTTGCGAGCGCTCATTGAATGATTGGCAGCAACTGAGCACGCAGTATCGATGAAAAACTCATAAAAGAGCATTGCCTGCCCCTTGAAACATCACTGAAACATTCGCTAGCTTGATTAATACTTCCAGCAACAAAAAACGTCCTTGAATAGATCTCCAGCTCTAAGCAAACTCCCCAAAATCTTCGGCGAAAAGCACGTGGTGACCCCAGCTGTTTGAATGGACTACCGCATACACATGGCAGGCAATACTGCCGCAGGTCATAAGCACTTTAGGCTCAAAATCATCTTTACATCGTGACACTCACATCTCGGCTAAGAACAGGAATAGGATGCTGCGAGCGATAGCTCGAAGCAACAACTGAAACGTATGCAACTGAAAAAATAAAGTCGCTATAATTTTCAAAAAAATTACGAAGACGATACATATACAACCGTGTCTCAGCTGAGTGGTCAGTCTTTCAAACATGGCAGCCATATTAAGAGAACTCGAAAACATTTTGGGACAAACTGCCATGTTCATTCACAGAGTTTTATCGCTGGCGAATTTTTCGTGAACTGCATTTTCAACTTTAACGTAAATCGTTCTTGAATAACTTTTGTGGATTGTTTCTTTATGTTTTGCTATAAAAACACGAGTTTCTTAAGACTTGAAGGACAGTCTCTTTAGCTCCATTTACACCGTTTTGTAGTTGACAGGCTGTCAAAACCACGTGTTGTTGTAAGTTAAGCTTCTCATACGCTCTGTGATTCAAGATATATTTTTTTTCCTTCCAAATCTTTTGTTTGTGTTGAAAAGAAATTTCTATTAGTCAGTTGCCTCGCTAGTATATACTAAAACACTCAATCTATTTCAATTTCGGTGGATAGTGGCTCAACGAATATCTACCTCGCGCCTTCGGCGCTCAGTAGATATTCTGTCACTATCCACCTCAGTTGAAATAGAATAAGTGTTAATTATCCAAGGCTTCCCGTTCGAAGTGCTCCACGAACAAGCTTGCGATTACAGGCGAAAGAGGTGACCCCATGGCGGGTCCTTCCTTTTGTTCATAAAACTCTTTATTCCATAAAAAGTAGGTGTTCTTAAGGCAAAATTCAGAGCAGGATAGTCAGGTTGAAGTCCAATGTCTACTAACTTGTTCGTGACTAGCTCAATGGACTCGTCGACAGGAACATTATTGAACAAAGACACAATGTCAAAACTCACAAGTATGTCTGTAGCCGTTAGAGTGAGATCCGGATTATGTTAACAAAATGGCTAGAGTTATTGATATATGATGGGCCAGATCCAATGAAAGGTGTACATAACAGTTTATAAATCTAATGAATAAAGTTAATGAATTTAAGGAAAGCCTAAAACAGAAAGCAAGATTCTTTAAAATAGGTCCCCTATGACCTAAAGATAAAAAAATACTAAAACACTGTATCAAAAAGAGTTTGCAGTTTAATATCAAAATGGTGGCTCCTGTTTCGCCTTATCCATTTTTAAACTAACTTTAAGTGTCTGGATTTCGGGAAGTACTCCAACAAAGGTGGTATCTTTGTTACCCTAAAAGTTAAGGGCAAACGAGATACTTACCACAAACCTCTGAAGGCGCGTGAAATTTACTTTTAGCTGTGATAGCACGTTTACCGTCCCTTCTTGCTCATCAGTAAAACGTTTTGACGTCTCTGGCGCCCCTTTGGAAGATATTTTTAATAATTGTAATTAAATTGAGAGGTAGAAATTATTATCAGGGAGCAATTGATGGGAAATAAAGTAGCTGTCACACTAGTGCAATTCTGTCAGCATGTTTTTAATCCTACTCAGACTGGGGATCTCAGGAACTTTGAAACTCTGCAACTACTACACAATTTTATAAAACTCCACCAAATTCGGGCCCTTCCAAGAACCTATTCGGCAATACACTGGTAGTAATAACTGAACGTAAAAGATTTGAGAGTTGCCATGGTAACAGACTTTTGATTGACATTTTTCCTTTTTTTGCTTTTAATAGATTTAAGTTCAACCCTACTGTTATGTAAATTACATTTAGTTTTGATCCGTTATGCGTATATGTAGGGGGTGAGCATGACGGTGTTACCTTTGACTGTAGGAGTGAGATTGCACATGCACTTTGTCTCTATCACTCCCAGAATCAGTAAGACAACCAAGATGAACGTCACTGTTGCCAACACAAGCATAGCGGACTGGAGAACGAGCAACATCCTATTACTTTGATTACTATTGATGGTAGGTGTCCTCAACTCAACTCCTGCAACCTTCATGTTTGAAACTGAACCTTGTTCTCTTGCTCCATAGATTTGTTTAAATTTAACCTGCTCATAAATGACTTCATCGCCAAAGGAATCTTTCCGCTCATGTTCCGGTAATTGTGTTGTTTCTGACAAGGTGGCTCGAGTGCTTTCATTATTTTCAGGCTGTTGATCAAAAGTAGGCTTTGTGACAATAGTAAGCTGAGGTATCACATCCTTTCCTGAAATTTTAACTTCATTAAACCGGGAGCTCGATATGCCACCAGCTATTAATTCATCGTAATCACAATCGCGATTATCTTTCTTTCTTACAAAATGTGGTTTTCGGTTTCTTTCAACTTCATCCTTGTACACACTACCCAGCTTTTCTTCTCCAATATTTTGGTAGTAACTCTCGGTAGCCTCTTCAAGGCTCATCTTATCAGCTGCGTGGCTTTTGTGGAGAGGTTCAAGGGCAATTTCGCTTTTTTCTGCAATGACGTACACATGATGCACCTTCTTTAGCCATTCTTGTTTAATGTTTCCAATGTCGTATCTGAAAGTCAATCCTAATACTTTGAGGTTGAACTTTATCAGTTCTGTACATGGTAAATAATTGAACTGCATGAAAACCGAAATTTCGGCTTTTCTTGATCGAGTTTAAACTGAGAAAACCAGAGACATTATCATGAACGAGGGACAGGAAATTGGGGGGAGGGTGGGGGGAAAGTTGGATAATGGGTAAATTTAACATTTCTCAACAAGGAAGTTAAACCTAAGGTCATTCTTGCAACCTCCACAGGACGAAATCGCACGTTTACGTTAACGGTTTTCCCACGGAAACGTGATGTAAATATGTGTTTCCGTTACGCTAAACACATGTTTCCGTCAGCTGAAACATGGCGCTTTCACACGTTTCCGCTGTGACGGACTCTTTTTAGTTCGTTTCCGCCATGTTTCAGTCTACAGTACACACATGTTTCCGTCATGTTTCGGTCAAAGTGCACACACGTTTCCGTCATGTTTCGGTCGAAGTACACAGGCGTTTCTGTCGTGTTTCGGTCGAAATACACACGTTTCCGTTATATTTCAGTGGAAGTTTACACCACTCTCCGTGGTATTTGTACGCATTTCCGATCCAGTTTTAAACAATTATAATCGTGGTTTTCTTTTACTTGACCTTCGAGTTTTTGTAACTATTTTACAAACTATGAGAAGATTAAAGAGAAACTGCATCACTATTTCAAAAAGGATAAGATATTCTCGGTGTCGTGGCTGGGTGTTGTGATCTAAAGGCGCTTCCAATTACAACCCCTACGAGTGTCGGACTATCTAATACCAATTATACTGCATTCACTGAATTGTTTGTAAAGCGAATGCAATACACTGGATTTAATTACGTGGAAAAATAACCCGGAAATGCTAAATTTCATTGTTACCATCATATCATAAAAAAGCAAAAGGTTTTAAAATTTTAACGTTTTCCACCAAATACCATCATCAGAAATCTCTGAATGTTGACAATTTGCCGCAAACGTTACATTTCAAAGTTTTCAAAAGTTTAATTTTTTGGATATACTAACTTGTGGTGATCTAGGAGTAAAAAGAGATGTATTAGATCTAGGAGTAAAAACTGGGTTTGTAAGCGAAAATTACAAAACAAAGAGTTTCATCCATTCAATTTTGCCAAGAATGGACACGTATGCGCACAATCCGCAGTTGGTCTAGATCTTTGAATCGCTCAAATTTTAGATTGACGATTTGTTTTTACATTTATATAATTCATCTGGATTTTGCCACGTATGTTCCAGTTATTGGATACACCAAGAGTCATTTTCATTGTTATGGAAGCAATTAAATTATTGTATTTCCATAGTTTCAGTCCTTGCATGTTCTTACGAACATGGCAAAATATCACTACATATATATATAGTACACCCTTTTCTTTTGAAGTCTAGGATAACAGTCAAAAAGCACTATTCATGACGGATCGAGTAGGTTTGGGAGTTAGATAGTCAGTTTTGAAGTTGATTTGTAGAAGCCAGGTTGGCGGGTTCCTTTGAACATAGAGTGCCACGGTCAGCGGTAACCGCGCATTAGTAATTCTCTTGCGGTGTGAAAGGTGAAGTTTGTGGTTTATTCGCGTGGTGATTTCTAACAACGTTATCACGTCAAACATTAGTTCAGATGTCAGTTGAAGTATTTATTAAGGTGCTCGCCATTTTAGTGACGTATCTATAAATAGTAGATATGAATTTCTTAGTCTTATAGCTTTGTTGTACGCGAATTCGTGTCGCGTGTTTTGCTATGCATGGGTGAGATATTGATAGAAAAGATACCTTGCGCCCATAGTCTTTGTTAATTTAGTCATTGACCTAAGTACCCGATCAAGTACGCTTATTTTTGGTTATTGCTGTTGATAAGTTGTCCAACTACAGAGGCAGCAAAACCTCGTGAATCACCTAATAAAGCTTCTGAGCTGAAAGACTCGTAAAAGCATAAGCACTACCTTCTAGATGCATCATTAAAACGATTGATAACTTGACATATTTCCACTTACAATCAAATTAGCGTCTAACATTGAATCTACCTCGATTTCGTCGCAAAATCTAGCAAACCACAACAAAACAGAGTCATGAGAGCAATAAAAGTCAGCTCATAGCACTTCACTTTCTTTTACAATTGGCTAAAGTTAAGAAGTAAACTTAGTTGATGACGTATTTTATGAAGACGTTAGGACATCTTTGTGACAGTATAATTAGCTGAGCTCGCACACTTTAATAAGAAGTATTTACAAACCTTGAATAATTGCTCACGCTTCTAAAACCCGAGAATAACCTTCAGGTGTAATCAAACATTTAATTAAATGTGAATTAAAAAAGATCTAACAATACCGACGTCAGTCGTTGTGCTTATATATAGGCTCTACACAAACTGAGTAATTAAAACAGAGAGAAGCAGAAAGTGTCTATAATTAAAAGTTTTCAAGTTTTACACTAATACTTCAACGGATAAGGGAAGCTAAGTGTTTTTATACTTAGTAAATGATTTTCTCCCAATGTCAAAATGTAGAACACACAAAATGGGGATTGGCAAAGCTCAGGTCAACGAAGCAGTTAAAACTTCTCAGTTCTTCCTTCCTGCACTACTTTATATAACTTCTATATATCTTTGTAATAACTGTTGTCAGTTTAAATTAAATGTCCCCGATGTTCTTTGATGGCTAAAACAAGAGTTACGTTGCGTCAATGTGCTGGGCACCAACCCGGTAAAAGTGCTCTTAGACAACAGTATCAAATAAATCATCGAATAGAAACTATTAAGTATTGCTTTTTATTTTATTTTCGGATGATGAAACGAATCCTGCAATCTGATTGGTTCCCTGAGCGGGTGGAATTTTAAGATCTCGCCCGTGGTCAAATACCAACATCGACTTCGTGACAAGCAAAGACGACTAAACTCAAAAGGTTCAGTTTTTTTAGTTTTGCAAGTTTTAGCTTATAAAGCACTAACATTTGGAAACAATTTTTGATTTTTTTTTTGCCGTGATATCCGACGAATAAAGTTTTCATAGAGACAGTGAACTTCATTATCCTGCTGAACAAAGACAGTCTGAACATAGGCTTTTAAAAAGAAAAAAACAACACGAAAACACAGGGGGAAAAAATAAACACGTTCTTTGCATATATATCTTCAACATAATGATTTTTCTGGTTTTAAATCGAAACCGTCGTTTCGCTCCATGCCGTAAAGAACATGTACGCCGGGTGTTATTTCGCTCTCAGGAACACTAGCAAAATCTTCATAATTTACCCAATACTTATACAATGTTAAGATGACAATTCCTTGTTACAAACAAGTAAACCTTCAAAATGTGAACAAAGCGTTCATGCAAAACAAAGCGTACACGAGAGAAAACAGCTGAGCTAGCCATGTAGTTCCTTTAGTGCACGGCAAGTTCCTTTGTGAGAATTTACTGCACAACGGTTTCTCGGTTGCTGTTTTCTCTATCTCGATCATGAAGCAACTTGTTCAGCTGTATCTTGTGTAATCGCTCGCTTTTGAGCGACCGACAACGATACATTGCATCAAAGCCTATCTTATACAAATTATACTATTAATGAGTCGTTTCTCTTTTTAAGACAAAAAAAAGGTGAAGAAAAATGCGATGCATTTAAATGGCGCCCTTTCTATATGAATATCCTCAAAGGCGCTTAAAATGATTTAAAACCAGCTATGCCTTGTATTTAAAGGAGTGTATTTTTAACACGTTACTTACCGTATTTCCTGATTCGTAAACCAAGTACCAACAATCGGTTGCCAACTAAATTTCGTAACTCTAGTTATTTGCTTTTGTTTTGTACATGTATGGTAATCGACACAATGAGGTCAAAGATCATACCGTACAACGCTTATTGATTTTCTCTACACTTTGTTCTACAAAACACCAGCCAGTTTTCTGAAGTCAAATGTTGTAAAATTTTCTCCAAGCCCAATTAGATCACCAACTTATCGTAATGGGTCGATTTGAATGTCCCAATGACCGTAAGAGCTCATTGGCTGGACTCCAGTTAGGGTCAACCATGCCAAACACTGATCGAAAGGAGATGGTGAAGAGTGGTCCTCCGGTCCCCCAGGACTTTCGAGTTTGCGGTTGTGGCCAACACCCTGGGCCCCATCGATCCATAAAAGAACGTATGAAACAGATACACAAATTAATGTTTTTTATTCACAACAACAAAAGGTCCTGAGCCATAAGAGAGAAGAATGACACGAGGCAAGTAACATGATGCTAGGTGACCCAAGCCGAAGGGATGTCCGCAAGTCAAGAACTTCCCTTCTAGATCCCCCTTCCCCCCCCCCTCCCCCCATCAAAAAAAAATCAGAAGTAGCTGCTAGATTGTGAGAAAAAAATTCGAAACAGGAAAAGGAAATGACAGATAATAAGAGTACAGTAGGGGCACAACTAGCCGGAAATAGGTGTCAAGAGTTGGAACAAGAGTTTTGAACTCACGGATCATTTACAGAAAAGGATCCAGAGAGTCGGGGAAAAATGTTGAGCTCATTAACAAAAAATCTCTGCGTAGGTGATCATGATTATAAAACGGGTAAGAGGATACGAGATAAAAGCCGGGAAAAAGTGGGTGGAATAACTGATTAACATAATATATTTCCCAGCTCAGCTCATCTTCCTATCCTGATCCTCTATAAATGTAACGTTAACACGAAGAGACTTAAAGCTAAATTTTGCATCTACAGTATAGCTTCTAAAAGGCATTACACAGAATCGCCACACAGAACATGTCCAAACCTGCCCAGCTCTTCTTTTGTTTTGGACGATTACTCCATCAATCATACACAATGTTTAATGGTTAGGACTATAAACAGTATTGACATTTCCCAATACGAATTCTATAAAAACTATAAACAACTCTAAGAAAAGCATATTGAGTTCTAAAGCTTATGTAAATTCAACCAAGAAGTAAAAACTAATTACAAAAAATTAAAGATGTTAATCCTCAATTATTTATTTCAAGACTTAGCAACGGTTGGGACAATTTCGAATGTTTAATGACTTCGTTCCTGCTATGCAATTGAAACTAGACTCGACACTAAAATACTAAAGGTAGAAAAAAAGGAAAGTTTACGCCCCAACTGTATTAGTGTTAGCAAAAAATTAATTACTGAAGCATTTCGTTTTGTTATATATTTTACTCAAACACCGTAGGAAACATCTTAATATTTGATATGTAAGCATGCTTTAGCTCGACTTCTAGCAACACTTAAAGCCAAAGCAAATGGTCATCAAAGGAACTGGGAACGCCTGTCGGAGAACGAGTTCTCTCATTTCTTAGCCGTTGCGAAAATCTTTGGGGACAAGCATCAAGGTGACCTAAACCGCCCCCTAAGAGTTGCTGCTTAAACAGTTCACGGACCGTTAAAACAAACGTTCACAAATTTGGACTTTATTGACAATATTTGTCCTAGCTTGGTTTGTTGAGTTTGAATTTGTCTTAGAGTTTAATAAACCTTAAAAATACCAAAAAATCTAATTGTTTTTTTTTTTAAATAAAAACTTGTTTATCTGGCTACAGCTGCCAAGGAAAGCAATTAAGTCTCACGTGACTGGACTTACTTAAAAGTACAAAGAACACGGATTACCCGTGCCTAATTTGAAATCAATCGGGGTGAGTCTTGGTGTCCTGTTTTTTTTTACCTCATGCCTGCTAGGGTTAAGAAACTTGTCGTAAACCTATCTGAACTCATGTGATTTTATAAAAGTTTCATCCCTTTCAAGAAGCATGGAATTTTAAAAGGTTAAGTTATCCGGAAGCGTGAGATCATTTCCAGTAAAAACCACAACTAGCAGTGGTGTCATAAGTCTCGCAACATCTTAGGAAAGTATTTTAAAATTTCAAACATTTGACTAGTCAGTTTTGTGAAAACGGTGTCTTCGCCAACGGCATATGGGGAATTTGGAATCAATTATAATATCACGTGACCTTAAAAAATGTGTTTAAAAGTACCGCATTCTGTGTCATTTTAAGAGCTAGAGTTCCTTTGCTTCTAAAAATGACATGATCATGATTTGAGACCACATTGCATAAATCTTAACCCGGTGACAAAAAAATATACGTGAATAAGTTGAGTTGGTTACTGGTGCATGGTAATGAACAGGACCAAAAATGTTTGTAAAAACAACTACGTGTGTTATGACGTCATTACTTGAGACACCATTACTGCACCAACTTAGTATTAAGTTAATGTAACATTGTCGAGATTGTTGATGGTGGCCAAGTTTCATTGTTTGTTCAGTCGCATTGAGGAGTTATTTCATTTAGGGTGAGTCATTTATTTCATTTAGCATTGATTGTTATTTCATTTGGGGTTGTTATTTCATTTGGGGTTGTTATTTCATTTAGGGTTGGTATTTCACTTAGGGCTGGTATTTCACTTAGGGCCGGTATTTCACTTAGGGTTGGTATTTCACTTATGGTTGGTATTTCATTTATGGTTGTTTCATTTAGCGGTGGTACAGTGCATGATAAAAAAATTGTAAAACAACCACGTTATTAATGATGTCATTAATTGAGGCACCATTACTGCAACAACCGCCAGTACTAAGTTAATGCGACAGTGTTAAGATTGTTATGACCAAGTTTTATTTCTTATTTCATTTAGCGTTGAAGTATAATTTCATTTATGACGAATCACTTTATTTCATTTAGCGTTGCTTTTTGTTTCATTTAGGGTTGGTATTTCATTTAGCGGTGATACAAACGCATACTGGTTAGTCATTATAGCCGACTAGGATTAATGGATATATAGACAAATTTGTCGCTTTTTGTTTTTATAAATATTCAAATTCTGTAAAATATTATGACCTGTCTAAAGAGACATAAGTTTGCAGGAACATTTTAGTTTGTTAACCTTTCTTGTTAGCGTCAAAATTGTTTTAACACTAGGGAGCTATATGCACTTTAACTAAGTTGTCAACGGACACTCCCAGTAGTTGAGTATGCAAGTTAGTGAAGCACTTGATAAAACTCCAGTTGCCTCTCCACCACATTTGCACTTATACGTCACTGTTCCTCCACCTGTACTCCTTTGGAATGTATGAACTGCCATTCCAATCGACGAGCAGGTAGCACCAAGAATCTTCTTGTTCTAAAGAGCAAATTGACAAAACCGATAACTTCACATAAGAACCTAGAAATTATTCCGCTACAACTGCAGCACACAAACTGTTTAAATTTACGAAAACACGAACAAAACAAAGTAATAAAGCTAGTTTGCGCGTAAGAGAAAAAAAATGTTTGTAGAAAGGGTTAGCATCTTTAAATAAAAGAATCGAATTAGTTGGAAGGTGCCGCCACAAAGATAAGTTTTAGTTTACAACGAACACACCAAATTAGCTCACTGAGAAAATGAACTTGATGAAATTCAGATAAAGAGCATGCATTCCATATAAAGTCACTGAAGACTGCCGATCTTACTTCTTGGACTTCGATAAAATAATGTTATGACTTGAGCAGAAATCGAATCCACGCTGCTTGGTTTTTAAACAAAAAATATATGTGCCTGTAACATAGGTAGTATATTTTTGCTGGTCGCCTCTTTTGGGACTCATTTTTATCTTATTTATTATATCTATCTATATATACATCTATCTATCTATCTATCTATCTATCTATCTATCTATCTATCTATCTATCTATCTATCTATCTATCTATCTATCT
>JAOBRD020795733.1:0-13578 GCA_027575215.2 Hydrozoanthus sils
ATCACAATAGTTTTTGAATAGGAGTTTCAGATATTATAACAAACTATTAAAATTTTCACTGTGCTCCCCCCCCCCCTCCCAATAAATTTTTGCTTCCGCCGCAGATGTATATGTACTTTAAAATCATCTTTTAAAAATGTTCAAATGTTGAATTTTTGCAACAGTGTTTTCAAATTCTTTCTCCAAAATGTTTTTCCTTTATTGTGCAATCTGATTGGCCAAGGCAGTAGAATCCGAAAATATCTTGACTGGCTGTTTTATATCAATGCTTGCTTATGAGAGGCTAAAGAAATTAAGATGGGGCTCAAAAGGTTTAAAATAGTGAAATTTAGATTGACTCTAATTTCAAAATAGATGTAATAAAATTGTTAAGTGAGTTAAGAGGGGGATTTCCTAGTCCTATTTTGGAAATAACTGGATTCCAAAACTTCTCAGATGGTCAAATAGGGCTCGGCCTAAGGTCATGTCCAATTTTATGTGTCTTTGGAGATTTTACTATTCAACTGTTTAAAATTGGTCAGCGTGAAGCCCCAAAGTACATTTACGATTGGACTTCATTAATCTTGTCCATTACCTTAATCCGTAGTGTGTCATTACTCCAGCAGTGATTATAAAACTAGCAGCTACAAGCAAACACGCAACTGCTGCAAACCGAGCACTTTTGAGCCTGCAAGTACGAGAGACAGAAGATATAGCTAATTCATAGTGGCATCGCATAACCAAATAAAATATTACATTATTTTTATCATCTAATTTACAATGGTAGAAATGATATGTGCCAGTAGTTTTCCATTGCTCAGTTAAACACCGTATAAAGCAATCTGCAACCATACCAAATTTTACCATTGAAGATGTTTCGAATCTGAGAGGTGACCCACTTTCTCAGAAGAGTTTGCTAAAGGATGAATTATTTCTCATAGGATAATGAAGTACTCTGAAGTCCTTAATAATAGTATATATATATATGTACTACTATTTATTTTTGACTAAATTTCCACTCTATATGGGCCTCATTTGGGACTGTACTATTACTAATTTCTGGGTTTCGGAAGCCAAGCATCTCCACTATTACAGGTTTTCAGACTAACAATGCTCAGTGTTTACATTCGTTAATCCTCATTTTTGACAAGAAGCACCCATCTCCAAGAAAAAAAGTTATTTCATACTTTTTAAAATTAATATTACGGTTTGTTTTACAAACTTGTATTTGAAATCTTTCGACCCTATACTACTGTTCCATTCTATACTACTAATTTTGAATGATTTTCCACCCTGTACCACTATTCAGCTCTATACTATTATAAGGGACTTCAGAGTAGCTTTTAATGTATGTCAACTAAAATTGAAAATAAATGTAACCTAGCATTTTGCAAGAACATCGCTAAATCAAACAATGTGAGGTTTGGGGCAGATGACCAGAGGCGTACCGTACCCCCGCACAGCATGCAGATAACCTACACCTCCACATTTTTATGACTAAGAGCTGACAATGTTAACAACATTTTTCGTTTGTTTTCAGATGGTAAGGGCAGTTAAGGTCATTCCATTGAAACAGAATATACACCGAGATTTTGTCAAATTTTGCCTAAACTTTATTTATCTTTAGGAACTTAAACTTTGAAACAAAAATCGGGGGTCCCTACAGTCGTGAAAAGGTTTAGCTTTAGGCCGCTACACACGAGCCGATTTTTTGTCGCGAAGCTCCCGATTTTTTGACGCAGACAAAAGTCGGCCCACCTGCGGTAGTTCCCGACAAATTTCAGACAGGATTTTTTGTCGGGAACAGAGATTGTGCATGTTTGATTTTAAAAAGTCGGCCGATAAAAAATCGGTACGTGTGTGGCGGATTCAGACAAATTGTCGGGAACAGAGCTTGGTTTGACCAATCATGGAGCTGAATTCATCACGTTGGAAGATTAAAGATGGCGACAACAGTCATATTAACGTAGATGAGTAAGTTGCAGTTTCAGATGATATTTAAAATAATAATGGTGCTATAAGGAATTTAGAAAAAGAAGATCTTGTCAAAGCGTGGTAAGCGAGGCCATGTCTCTACGATATTACCTCAAACGACTACAGCAATAGAAACAAGAAAGCAAAAGATAGGCTAAAATTACGAATCATAATAGTTTGCATTTTCTCAAGTTGACAGGCAGAGCGACATTGAAAGTAGTGTGGGTACGAAATCACGCTCCGTTGCCAGGGTAGCCCACGACAAAAAATCGGTACGTGTGTGGCAGCTTTTATTTCCAGACAAGTTATCGGCGTCAAAAAATCGGGAGCTTCACGACAACAAATCGGCTCGTGTGTAGCGGCCTTTAGCCAAGTCTCGTTTAATGATATTAGGTTGACAAGGTGGAAAAATGTACAGTCGCCATCGTTTTCAGAATGGTCAATACGAGTAGCCTTCTTGCAGGCGGTGTCGTGTTCTTAGCCGAGCGCGGAAACTCGCAGGCCACGGTGTCGCCGCCGTCTTAGATTTCTTGATCGAGCGGCATTGGGTGCGAGCGAACTCACTCATTCACTCGACCCAATGCCGCTCGACCAGAAGATCCAAGATGGCGGCTACATCGTGCCCTGTGAGGTTTCCGCGCCAAAATAAAAACACCAAAACCGCCTGCAAACAGGCTACAATACGAGTTATTACTAGCCATAAAAATGCTAATTCGCAAGACGTACCTGTAGGCAGCGATGATGATAAGGGGACTGATCAAGTAAAGCTGCATGTCACAAGCCAAGTACCAAGCGAGAGTTAGGCACTGCAAAAGATCGAGACAGCTTTTTAGGTTTTTAATTAGAGAAATCTGTCTCTTATCTATCCACCTAGCTTTCTTCTTATCATTGTAAACTAGTACGCATGTGCAACCAACTGATTTTTCATCGCCAACCAGATTTCACTGCTACAACGTTTATATATATATTCTTGTATAAAAATATTATAGTAATAATAACAATAATAAGACAGATATTCGCGTTAAAGCTCTAGCAGTTCTGATCTTGTTAATAACTTCTACTGTACACGTCATGCAATTATATTTGAACATACTGGGCTTACTGGTATTTCCGGTTACGTAATTTATCTCCTACAGTATTTAATCGTGATAAACAGGGTCTATCACCGACTTTAACACTAAGTGCATGCAATAAAAATTAAAACAAGATCTCTAAGCCATTTTGTATTTTTTTTCACCGAAACATCAACGTGATTCATTGACATGCATTAAACAGCGTTTAGGTTTCACTTCAGCTGGTGACACGCAAGGTTTTCTCGTTTCGCCATTAACGCAACTGAACTGATCTTCTAACATTCACAACTTGACTATTGATTTCAACAAAATTCAAAAAAGCAATCTTTTATTAAAATACTCATACAAATGTAAAAACACTTACTCGTTAGGCCTTCGAAATTTCTTCTGTAAAATCCCAAATGGCGAGTTGATTTGATCACTTACGAGTCCCGTACATACATTCATGGCGATCACTTAGTTTGGGTCATCTAGTGTAATTGATTTGAATGTGGAAATTGCGTTTTGTACAATTTTTTCAAAATATCTCGATCTTTAACTTGAATTCCAGCTCAATTTAATCTAACTCAGACTTGAAGTGAAACTCGGGCTCCAAGTCAAAGTCAAACTTGGGTTCCAAGTCAAAGTCAAACATGGACTCCAAGTCGAAGTTGAACTTGATTCTATCTTGGCGATTTTGGGTTCCCATCTAGGCAACTTCATTTGATTGATTTTCTAGTTCTAGGATCTCGTTTCCTGACATTTTGAAATTTCTTCATCCTGATCATGAGATAGTGAAGCTCAGGGAATGTAAGTTAAATATCATCAGTGTTATACACGCCGTTTTCAGGAATTCTGTCTACCCAAACACTTGTCCAGTCTCACGCATCCATTTTAGTACCCAGGCTGCTACTCGTTTTTGTAGTGGCCAATTCCATGGACGTAAAAAGCATAAAACTTCCACATAATTTAGCTGCCAATTCAATGGAATAACTCCTCTATCTATCCATGATCCCCTCACTTTTGATGGACAAGTTTCGTATTCAATTTGGTGAAGTTTTCAACTTCACTTGGCTGCATTTTGGTGTTACATCGTGCTATCGCAATCGTTCAAGGCCATTTTTGTTAGATTGAGAAGAGGCTGGGGCGAGTGCAAAAAGCTCAATCAGGGTAGGGTTGAATTGAGAAGATTTGAGAAACATTTATTTAACACAAGCTTACAAGGCCTTAGAAATTGCTTGAAACAGGAAATCAATATACTCTCTACTCAAGATGTTACTAGATTAGTTCACTAATTCTTGTACTGTAAGTTTACATTTACACATGTGCTGGAAATGACTTTAATTCTAATTGTGCTGTGTCATGAATGAAACAAATTGAAAAGTTTTGGCATGATCATGAATCAGATGCCTTTATAATTATAAGGAGGAAACATGCAAAGTTGTGAAGTTGACATGAACAGTGTAATCAACAATAAATTCTTTTTATGTTCATCCAATTTACTGGACGAGTAAAATACATACCAAATGGTTTAGAAATTGTTGCATTACCTGCACCCCTGTATTACCCACAGCAACAACTAAATACTGAAAAATTAATGTACTACCTGTGGGTTATCGCCTGGAAATTATGGTAAGTTCTAACACACTGAGTTGTGCACGTACACCATTGTCAATCAATGGTAATCTAAACACTATATAGACAGAGTGTATTATTTTGTTAAACCTGCTCATGTTTGTTTTTAAAATTTCCTTCTTTGTTGGTTATTAGAAAGTTTAAACTTTATAAAAATATTTATAATAATTAAAGTTTTTTTTGTCACAAGAATTACTTGGTGCTTAAGTATCTCATGAGTGTATGTACAACATAATCTAAGTTCTACTTCAACAATAATGTGTGCATTTTTAAAATAATTAAATTAAATATAAATTAAATTTAAGTTAACTAAAATTTAGATTTAATTCTTTTAAATACCTACAAAAGAATTTCGAAGGCAGCTGGTCTTGAGCAGTAATATGTTTTTGTTACTTCTTTGAATTAAGTTAATAATATAAAAAAGAAATAATTTGTGGATTTCTCTTGTAATGAACAATGAATCACAGTGAATTGGAATGGAAAGAGAAATACTTTCTGTATATGAACTAGAGCTATTTATTCTATTGATTTGTAGAGCTCTTTGTGATTATGGTAATTAGGAATGTATTTAATGGTTCAAGTGTCAAGGTTTATCATTTTGGTTCTGCCTTCGTGGTTAGTTTAGTTTTTGCTTTATGTACCAATATTTGATAGCCAGTGGAAATATACGTTGACAGCTGGAGCAGAACCTCCACCACAAATGATTGTTGCAGTGTGCTTTATTGTATGTGAAAAAGCCGGGAATATTAGGAAAATGATATCATAAAAATTAAATAAGTTTAAATAATGAGATATCATAAAAATAAATTAAAGCTGCAGTATCATACGATTGAATTAATCAAGTCAAATGAATTAAATTAATGGTATCATAAAACTAAAATAAGTTAATGATATAAAGATGCATTAATTTAATGATATCATAAAAATGAAATAAGTATAGGTGTCATACAAATGAATTAAGGTAATGGTATCATACAAATGTTGATCAACACTTGGTATTTTTTCAGGATGATGAAAAGGCAGCGGCTATGGCAGGGCTTAGTGAGGAGGGACCACCAAAAGTTGATACTGAAGAGGTAATGAAAGAATGATGATGGTGATGTTTCTAGTGAGATTGATGATAAATGATGATGATGGCATTGTTACAGAAAGTGTCTGAAAAGTCACAAGGAGTGGAAATAGTCAGCATCCTATGAGTTCACTAGTATTGAAGCACTGTTAAGAACATTGGGCTTACAGAGACCCCCTGAACACTTATGTACGGGATATTAAGCTATGCAATATCTATTCAATTATGCAAAATACCCCTTAGTTTAAATTAGTAATAAAATATTCTTTATTGCCAGTTTCTTATGAGCCTTTTACCAGTTATAACTATAAGCTGCATGTACAGTTTGCTTTCTTTACAACAAGGTTGTTTGAGATAGTGAGTGAAATATTATCACATATAATTTTAAGTAACTTGTTTTTCAAAGAGAAAATACAGCAACTCTTTTTTTCAGAGAATGCATTTTCCACCCATCCTTGAGATGATGGGTGTTGTACATAAACAAACCCAAGTCATTTTGCAAAGCCTGGAATCTGATAGGTTTGTTTGCCTTTGGTTTTAAGGTGTATAATTATAGCCGAATCATGGAACTTGGTCTGTTAGAAAGATTTTCAAAAAAAAGAATGTCAAGTTGTAGCACTATTCTTGATGCATGTGGTTGCTACATTTACATTTAATACCATTTATCTTAAGCCTAACATGCTACTGTTATTAAAAAGGAACTTAGGAAGAAGAGAGAAGAGGAAATTGAAGCCCTGCAATCCCGTCTCAGTGAACTTAGTTCAACATCAGATGGTTTTGAGACTGAAATTAGAAAGCTTACAGCAGGAATGCAACAGGTACAGTAATCTGGTTTTCACTGTCAGATTGACTTAATTGTTTTAATGAACCAGTTGAGTTCACTTTCTATGCAAACTACAGACAAGAGAACAAACTGATGTGCAACAAAGCAAAAATTCAGAGCAAGAGGAGGCATACAAGGTGAAGAAGAGAACAATAGACCTATTACCAGATGCAGAGAACAATATAGCAAAATTACAGGTACATTATAATCCAAACATCTTTGTTGTGCATTGTGTCGCTGCTTTTTTTCAGTTTAAACATTTTTGGCTGGTAAATAAAGGACTAGTGGTTCCTCATAGTGTACACACTATACAACATGCTTCTATTAAATCAACACAAAAATGTTACATACATGTAGTTCAAGTTTGAGAAACATACAATGAAAATACACCTAAGCACAGCTTAAGAGTTTCAAAGTTTTCTCACTAATAGTGCCCTCCCACCCCTCCCCCGAAATTCCCAACAAGACAATGAAAGGTCACATGCATCTTGCAGTCTGTCTACAATTGATAGTAAAACATCCTTAGTTGCTACAGTTCCATCAATAACTCTAGCAGTTATGTATGGACATTGTTTTAAAATCTTCTTTTCAGGCTAGACACACATGACCAGATGTCATCTTGTTGGGATTTTGGAGGAGACATTTTTAGTGAGATAAATTTGAAACTCTTCAGCTGTTTTATGTGTATTTTCATTGTATGTTTCTCAAACTTGACAACCAATGTTTTTAATAGTACTCTTTTTGTTAATCAAGTTTAACTGATTTTGCATCATATGCTCTTTAAGATCTCTGCAAAAATTATTTTTGTTAAACTAAAAACTAATTTAGCCGGGCCCATTTGCAGTGTCATGTCTTATTCAAAACCTCACAGAGTTAAGATATGGAAAGAGGTCAACATTCAAGCAGTGTTTTGAAAATAGATTAGAGGATATCACGTGGTCGTGCGGGGATACAAATTTTATCTTCAAGTGCTGAAAGTATCTGTCACGAGTGAGTGAAACGAAAAAAGACAAAATTTGCATCTTCAGGCAGCCATGTAATGTTCTGTTTATTTTTTAGATACTGATGAAATTCCTACACAAAACACAACTTTTTTAAAAGAACTGGATGCACACCAGAACAGGAAGCTCTCTTATAATTGGCTAGTCGTGATAGTAACCATGGCAACACCAATATCCCCACACATGAAAGATAAAAATAGTATCTTTGCTGTGTGCCATGAAGATATGATTTTTAGCTAAAATGACAAATCCTGGTATTTTGTAAATATCTATATGATAACTTTTTTTTTTAAACTAGCGAGTCACACGTTTCAGATATTTTGATTTTTCCAGTACACATACCCTTGGCTCATCACTGACCTGGTGGACTTTTCCATATTAATAAGGGGCAGGTTATGGGAAGCTTTTGTGCAGCCATGTGGTTTACAGGTGCAGTTATTGTTCCCATTGAATATAGATCAGGGTTTGAGGGTGGAGGCTCTGCAGGTGGGCTGTGCTTGTGAAGGTTTTGCTTAGCTGGATCTTTGGCCTGACTGGCCACCCACTTGACTTCTGTAGATTTTTGCAGGTAAATTCAAAGATGAGTAAGATTTAGACTTTAAAATGGTATAATTTGTGGCAACCAATAATGAAGTTTATTAAACAGGAAGAACAAAGTGGCCAAAATGATTTCCCACAGGGTCAGTGCCCCTGTGTAGGCCTCAAACCTTCAAATGTTCTGGCACCTCTCTGTTGTGGGATACTGTAAGTGTATAATAAAGTTGATTCTGATCTTAAAATTTCAGAGTGTGGTTGATTCAAGTGCTCAAAAGCTGGTCAGCCTAGCACAACAGTGGGAGAAGCACAGGGCACCCCTGATTGATCAATACAGAGAATTGAAAGTTTTGAATGCTAACAGAGTGGTATGTGAAGCAGCTTGTGTTTCAACTTCTACTGCTACATCATGTTAAACTTGGAGAGCGTCACTTGGATAAGTCATTTATAATCTTGATAGATAAAATGCTGATAAAATAGGCATCAAATTTTCCCATACAAGAGGTGGGTGATAATTCTTCTTAGCAAGTGGCTCAGAATTATACATATTCATGCACATATATATGGATTCAAATATGAATTAGGCAATAAAGTGGCTGAGTGTCGAATATACTTGTCGACCTATTAAGAGTCACAACTTTAAGCCCTACCCCCTTTTTAAAAATATAGGAGAAACTTAGAAATTTTGTGGGAAAATAGTGGATCCAATTTTTCTGTTACATTTCGGGCTTCAATTTTTTTTCTTTTGAAGCAGTTTCATACATTATCAATCTTTTTAATATTTTCACAAAACTACATATTAAATGTTATTTGGTGTTGTTTCAGAAGAAAACTGTGATTGAGTTTGTTATGGTCCCCCTTAGTTTTTCCTTTAAGTTATAAAAATTTTAAAAAATGCAGGTTAGTTTACCCCAGAAAGCATGAGGGAGGATCATTTTGACCCCTTGATTTTTTGGGTATAAAAACCTTGCCATTTTACCTATTCCCAAAAGCTTCCACACAACTGTTCTTTCATTAATAACACATCTTTTGAACCTAATCAATGATGGCATCATCACAGGAAACCATGAAACTCATCGTTTGCTTTCAAAAAATGGTGTTCTGCCTGAAAAAATGACTGGAACTTTATTTTTTGTCTGTGTTACAAATTCAGTAGTTTTTCTTACAAAATTTATGTTTGTAATTATTTATAGTTGGTTTAAAACTTTTCAAAACAATGATGGCTGCCATTTTGGATTTTTGGAAGTTGCTGCCACTTCAACATAATTAACTTTATTGATTACAAGATGAGTTAGTTGATCCTGTGCAACTACCTTGCCAAGCAAAATGTCATCAGTCATTTTGCTTAACCATATGCAACATTTTGGTGTTGACAGTTTTGCAGATTTGACATTTCTTTGCTGTCATTACCATGGAAACCAATTAGAGATCACAAGGACTTCTTGCTGACTGTAAATACTGTTATTTCTCTCTTTTCTTTTCTTGCTTTTTATGTAGGATGAAGCTCAAAAGAAATTGGAAGAGATCAAAGCTCTGCGAAACAAGATGAAGGAAGTAGCAGATGATGCACGAGGAAAAGAAGATCTACACAGACAACTAGTAAGTAAACAGTCATGTTGTGTGTTTGAGTTTAGGGACAGAGCCATTTACACAAGTTATGTATGAACATGCATGGTTTACTTAATTTTGGAAGATGGTAACTTTAACTTAAAAGATGGAATGGAAATGATGTTATAAAGTGAATATGATGAATACATAATTTCTTTTGTTAACAAAGGGAGATGTTTACTTTTGAAATTTAGATAAAATAGAGAGGTGACTCAAACAAAATGGAGCCATCACCATTAAATATTATGGGGATATTATAAGTAAAAAACCCCAAATGTACAAGGAGGCTTCCCTTGGAGCAAAAGATAATACCTTTTTAACTTGTGGTTTGCATTTAAACTAATTTGATCTGATGGACAGTTTGTAAGTTAGCAAATGAAGGTGCTAACTTGTGTAGCCACATCAGAGGTTCATTTATCTGGTTGAATAAGTTTGTCAAATTTATGATTATTTTGGGCTACAAAATTTGTTATTTTTGCCGGATAAAAAAAGAGCTTGCAATATTCATTGCTTAAGTTCTGTAGTTTGTTTTTATTTCAGTTGTATTGTTTTGTTTGTTTGTCAATTTAAAGTGTTTAATTTTTTTAAGAAAAAAGTTTTTTTTTTCATTAAGATAACTCAAAATTTTGGAAGGTTATGACTTCATATAAGGGATTCGCAAGTGGAAAGATCACAAAACAGTCATGTTAAGTTATTTCTTGAAATACCAAATCTGACAGTACTAGTGATCCTGGAACTTTGTACAGTTGTTTAAGTATACACAACCACATGACTTTGTTATGTTGTTTGTTATGCTGTTGCTAGGACAACATTAATTCTCTTTCACAATTGCTTAAAGTGCGTACTCAACTGTGAAGATCCTGCCATAACATCATTGTATATAACTGCGGTTCAAATCATATTAATTATTGTACAATTTCTAATGGCATAAATGGACCCACTAAAATTGACCTGCTCCCAACAGGTTTTGCTTCGTAGCTTAGTTGGTTAGAGCACTGCAACGGTATTGCAGAGGTCATGAGTTCGAATCCCATTGCTCTTTTGCAGTTGCTTAAATTGTGTACACAACTGCGAAGATCCTATCATAACGTCATGACAACATTCTTGGTTCCGGCCCCTTTATTGCTCTTAAGCAAAAAAAAATGTTTTGGCGCTAAGATATGAAACAGTTTTTTCTCTTTCATCATATATGGAGTACGCCACAGCAGATACTGTATAACTGCTTTTTTTGAGTGGAAAATGTTTTACGAATAGAAAAAAAATAAAAATGTTAATTTCTAGAAACAAGAAGCCTATGACTGATGTGTTGCTATGCAACATCAATTCTTTATAGCTGAATATCCTTTGATCAGTTTTAAGTTCATGCCAAGTTTCAAGTCTGTTAAGAAATATTTCAAGAGAAAGCTGTTGTGTTGTAATTATTTATCCCACTTTGAAAAACCTTTTAAAATATCTCGGCAACCAAGAGTTAATTTGATGAAACAAGCAACACTTTCTTTTTTTCAAAAACCTTGCTAAAAGACTACAGTAAGTTCCATGATTTGGGTATATACACTTTAAGGTCTTAACCTAGTCAGAACATTATTTTGATAAACAGAAATCTACTGCTTACTAATTTTCAATCTTTTGTGACATGTAAATTATCTTATTGTGATCACTTTTTTCAGGTTTCAGAGTATGAAAGAATGAGTAAAGATGTTAATCGGTCTGCCTACACTCGCCGCATTTTGGAGATTGTCGGCAATATCAAGAAACAGAAACAGGAAATAAGCAAGGTACTTAGTTGAAAACCAAAACAAAGATATTCTCGGCAACAGCTAGTGCCCCTTATCAAATTAAGAATCTATTAATCATGAACCTAAGTATCTAAAGTCCCACAAAATACATTTTTATAAGAAGCCATGTAGGTAAAGGTAAAATAATCTAGGCTCATAATTATTTGTAAGTGTTTACAATACTGTTACATACATATAAGCAGTATCTGATAGTTAGGTTAGGTAAAGGTGTAAAACTATAAATAAAATAAAATAAGATATTATATTTTGGTAATGGCCACTTGTTCCTTATGTAGGGCATGTAATGTTAGTATAGTGTATTCTAGTCTCATTGATTTTGTAGTTTCAATGGTAAATACTTCAGAAAAAAAATTTTACAAGTGTAGTTTGAAAAAGAGATTTCATTTTTCAAACTAGTGCAATTTTGTGGTTCTGGCCACTCTCTCTCTCTTCTGTTGTTTTTCTTGTCAGTGTCCATTATTCACAGCATTCAGTTGGTGTCATGTTAGTAGAGTTATGTCACACACTGTAAACTAAAAAAAGTGAATGCAGAATCTTTGTTTACCAAGATAACAATTTAAAAATCTTTTCTTAAATTTGTTAAAATAGAATCTAAAACGAGTATTTTCTTTTTCGCAACATATTTTTGCAGAAACTTTTTGTTGCCGAGTGTAGATAAACCCACAAAATTCGAAAAAATAAACTCCAACTTCTCAGAGTTGTGTACTGCCAAATAGACAGAACCTAAAAAACGGATGGAAAAGGTGAAACACCCCCCTAACTTTTCCCTTGGAATGGTGTTTTGTAGTGTTATATATGTCACTACTATGACTGACAGATTATTGGAGAAAATAAGTGCCAGTGGTGTAGTGTTATCTCCATTTGTGATTTAAACTTGCCAATCATTTACAGACAAAAACAATAAGTAAGTAGTATGTGCCACATCTACAATTGATGACAATCACAGAGAATTAATGGTAAGGTTTTATGTTAACATTATGATTGACAATCACAACAATTAAATGGTGTTTTAAGTGTTAAGCCTCAGGTATGGTTCATAATTATATTTGCACTTAGTGAAAGAATAGTATCTATTCTCAGGCTGATCACCCTGGTGTTACTCGGAAGCCTTAACCCTCAACAATTTTGTTTTCCATAGATTTTGATAGACACTAAGGATGTGCAAAAAGACATCAATCAATTGTCAGGGAAGCTGGACCGGACGTTTACTGTTACTGATGAGCTCATATTTAAGGTATCAGATATGCTTTTGTTTTGATTCCAACGGTCTTATTAGAATAATATAATATATTTCATTGCATTAATGTAGGCAATCAATTTACATTGACTAAAAACTTCCAACTCTCTCTCTTGCCTCCATCTTCTATCCCTAGAAATATTGAACAACAACTTCCCTGATCGGTGAGTGTACATATCTCTGTGGAAGCTACCTACAGTAACCTGTACGGTAGTTAAAAGCAAAGTCAAAATTGTCTGAACTCTGTTTAGAGACACAGGACGAGAAGTATTGAATCTACTTTTAAAACAGCCCAGATTAATGTTTCCTTTTGACTTAGGATGCAAAGAAAGACGAAGCCTGCAGAAAAGCTTACAAGTACTTGGCCAGTCTGCATGAGGTATGTTTCCTTAGTTCAAGGCCTGAAGTATCTGTCTCAGCCCTGAAGATTGAAGAACGAACTCGAAGATTTGGAGAGCAGGGTTTTTGGCTAAACCGTTTTGAAGTTTTGTGAAACAAACAGAATAGAGGGGAAGCGGGAGGGGAATCCGCCTTACACCCTTTCTTTCTAGGAACTGGTTTACAATTTTGTTCGTTAGTGATTGTTATTAAGAGCCTTTGGGAAAATAAAAATTGTTTGCTATACTTTACTACCATACTAGTCTCCAATAATATTTACAAAGTAGCCTTTATAATCCAAACACCCTTCAATTTAAGACCAGGGTTTTTTGTTAACTTTTTATGGGTATGGCTAAAGAGGTTAAGAGGCAGAGGCTAAAAAAAGTTGCCATTATAGAAAGCCCTTGCTAGTTTCTATTTACACGGCGGTACATATCGCTGTTCTTTTAGGGAAGGTACGTTTTTTCTTTGGGGGGGGGGCTGGGGCCTCAG
>JAOBRD020795835.1:0-13577 GCA_027575215.2 Hydrozoanthus sils
GAATCATTGAACACAAAAGTAAGATAAGATATGTCAGATAAATATGCCAGTTGTTGTTGTTTAAATCATCCTCTGCTTAATTGAATTTTATCATAGGTTCTCACACGACTTCGGGCAATAGTTTATGCAAGTGGATTTTCCAAAATTAGTATCAAAATTGAGCCCGAAGGGCGATACAATTTGAAACAAATAAACGAGTACAAATTATTTTCAAGAAAAACTTTGAGCGAGAAAGTTCCAGTTCGGAAATGACGCATGTTTACCTCTTCACCGAATTGCCGCGAGAATCACGTCTTCGAAAGCAAACTTTGATTGGTACTTCCATTGTTTATTAGCCAATCAACAGGGAGAAACAACTACACTTGTTTCCTTTTTTCTGCAATGATTTCCTCATTTCTCTGTTTTTCCTTAGAATAGCACTCGGCCAATTAGAATCACGAAATTTTTCATGAATATTGTTAAGATTAAAAAGTTTTACATTTGCGAAGGGCATACCAGTCTAAAAGAGATGTGATGACAAAATGGCGTCCAATCGTTCGCTTGCGCTCTCGTAAAAAAATTGCATAAATCTTCAGTTATTCCGATTGAAAATATTCCAAACAAAATAGTGACGGCAATTTCATAGATGATCGCTTCAGGTTTTTGATGACTGAATCAAAGGTCGCAGCTTGAAAACTTTTAACAAAACAATTAAATACATTTCATTGCATTCAGTTTATCAACTTGCATTTTATTATCAATTTTGCTGCAGTTCGCAGTAAACCCCCTAACTACAGGTTTGGATGTAAATTTCCAGATTAAGCAAATGTTAAACCTCTCTAGAAACTTGATAACTGTAATTAGCTTGGATATTTTTTGAGCAGGAAATTGACCAAGAACAGATCAGGTTTTCATTAAGGCGATAGGTTCGGAACTGTGGATCGGTGAATTGAACGCAGTTCTTTACTAGCAAGTGAATTTTCGTATGCTTATCTGATCAAATGGGAAAATAAACATTTGGCTTCCAAATAACACATATCATTGTAGCGGCAGAAACAATGATTTTAACACTGAAATTTCAAACAATGTGAATTGAACACGCGACGAATGGTTTCACGTTTAGTTCAGATTCACGCGTGTTTGTTCTGTTTAATTTCTTTCCTGTTCTGTAGCAAATTTCCAAGTAGAAGAAAGCAAAATATTTCAAGTAACAAAGGTTAAAGAACACAATACATGTTATTGCTGTCTTTTTAAATTAAATTTTTAACTGTTTGCTTGTAAGGTCAAAGGAAAGTTTCATTAGTGTCAGTGATGAAAGTTAGCGCTGAATACAAATTATTTTCTCAACAACAAACCGGAAATCAGACTTGATTTTTTCATTTGTTGCTCTGTTTCAGTCAGTTATTACCGCGGGCGATACTAAAGTTTTTGATTATATATATCCCCCAGGTAAAATGCAAGGCTTGGTTTCGATCTTTCAAATTTAGCCAATATCGTCAGACAGAAAGAAAAACCCGTGCAATAAAAACGCTTAATCTCGAGTGTTATCAAATATCAATTCATCTAGAACGGCTACCGTTAAAAATTTGAAAATGAACGTTTGGAAACGAACGATAACACCGACTTAAGTTCCAGAACTTTCTAAAATTAAAAATGGCTTGGTTTCATATCCGTTTTCACGTAAGTTCCCGGTAAGCAAAAAACAGCAATTGCAATGAGATTTGCGAAAGGAAAGCGCTGATATCCTGTCCGTACAAAACTAAACTGAATTTCTTTTTAGTAATCCGCATAAAATCATTAAAATCATCTTAGACTTCTTCAAAATCAGTAAGTTTTCGACAAACTACTTAAATAACGCCGTAGGCGGAGGTTATATCCGCAGTACAAAATATACTTATCAAGAAACACACACACGAAAAGTAATTTATCTTTTCGTTATCTGGCACTATCAGTAGGATAAAGCTTGAGCTCCGATAAGATAAGCCTGCTGTCCCAGTCGGGTTTGTAAAAACTATTAAGTTCTTTGTACAGTTTTAGCACAAAACGGTTCAGAACTGGAATTTGGTTCTCTTCCCCATATTCCATGGTTTACCAGCTACTCCGTGGTGAAAGAAAAACGTAAATCCCGGTATGTTCTTTTCGTATACTTACTCTAGTAAAAGAAAAGAAAACCTTCATCTTAAATGAACCCTATAATCCTTTGAAAATAAAAAACAGCTGCTGTTAGGCTCGTTTGGCTTCCGTGCACTGCGTCTAGACCACACTTTTCATATTAGCACAGTCCCTGTAATATGGAATGGAGGATACACCATGCAATGCGTTTTTAATACAAGAAAGTTATCATAATGATTAACAACATAGAGTCGAGATAGAAAAAACAATGAGAAAACTTGAAAATGGTAAAACACTAACAGAAAAAAAAAACAGTCCAAAAAATCCCAAGCTGAATTGAGATTTTGCTACTATAAAGTAGAAGTTGAGGGTAGAAAAAGACTCGCTATAGCTAGACGTGTGTTTACAAAGAACCAACTTTTATCCTTTTTTCGAAGGCTCCAGTACCTGTACTCTGGTGGATCAAATCCTCACTCAAAAGTTGTGTAACTGTTTTTCCTTTATGCCATGTGTTGATTATACCATTGTGTTCATTGGGTACACAACTGAAAAATACAGGGTTCGTACGGGTTATGGAAAACCTGGAAAGTCATAACATGGAATCTAAAAATTTCATTTTCCATGGAATTTTGATTAGAGTCATGGAGAGTCATGGATAATTGGCAGAATTTAGATTGGTAACATTATGTAAAGATTTAAAGTACAATTTCTATGTAGTCTTTTGCCGGCGGTTCAGTTTGTCGGTATGTCAATTTTTTTGCAAGGTGAAAACATCAATAACAAGTTACTGCTGATTTTGATTCCTAGAATTGAACTTAGTAATGATACAATGTCTCAAAATAAGCACCCCTTTCTTCACCTTGTTTAACTTGCATTCTGCTAAAAAAAAAACGAAAATGAAACTACTTTTGATGTATTTCCCGGGAAAAAATAATAATGATAGGGTAAGGAAAATCGCGAAAAGTCTTAAAAAAGTCATGGAAAGTCATGGAATTTAAGGAAGTCTTAAGAGTAAGAACCCTGAATTTATAACATGTTTTCGAAGCCGATCTGTATGGTACTCAACTTATATGTTTAGAAAAAGAAAAAAAAAGGCTCATCTATGATGAAGGAAATAAATTATTGCGATACTCTGATACGATAATTTTGATAATACTAAGTTTTAAAACTAACTGTAATGATTCTTTCTGTACATCCCCCCCCAAAATGTTTTGATGGATTATACTCCCTGAAACTATCTTGTTGCGGCATAACATGCCGGATTTGCGCTGTTTTTTCTTTCACCTTTGATAAAGATATTTCTGGGTATCTATTACGAATGCGAGAGATTTTCAACAATCGAAGCGTGAGGGTACTCCAGGAGTGCGTGTTAGTTATGAGTTGGCAAATATTAATCATCTCATATGCATCAAGTGCGAGTGGAATAATTGTTTTATTTTAGTTTAATGAGCTATCAGAAACGCTGGACACTTGAAAACTATACAACTTGTACAATTTGTTTTCCTCGCGAACAAATTCTTCAGCTCGGCAACACTTTCCAAGTAAGGTCATTCGGTATATGAGCTGATATTCGCGATTAAATGAAACAATCAGGCCCCGATTCTTCAAAACCTAATTTTAGTGCTAACCAAGGTTAATTATCATGACAACCAATAGGTTTTGTTAAGAGTTAACCCTGAATTAAGTCAATCACCGGGCCCAGAATGATAGAAACGCAGTACTCAAGATTGAAAATCTAATAATACCGGATAATTTGCTATTATTTTTTCAGTTTTGTTACGGAGAACCACATGAAAACTGCTTGAGCCATAGCTTTCACAAGGTCTTACAGAATGAGAAGCTGTGAGGGGGCCTGGGCACCATTTGAAGTTTCCGTAGTTACTGCGGCCATTACAGCAATCCTGTGCGTGCTGACAATCTCTGGCAATATACTAGTAGTGGTTGCTGTGGCCCAAAATAACACCAAGAAACTCAGATCTCCATTCATGATCCTCATAGCTAACCTTGCCTTGGCCGACCTTATAGTCGGAGCTCTGGTAGAGCCAATAGCAATCTACGCGGCATCCTTGGAAGCTCTCGTGAAGCCCATTGTAACACCAGTTACTGTTGTGCATTACTCTTACTTCCTCTCTTGTACAGCCTCTGTTCTTAGCCTAGCATTTCTAACTCTAGACCGATATCTCGCCAATGCTAAGCCATTTTGGTATCGTGTTTGCGTCACAGCAAAAAAGGCGGGAGTTCTGTCATTGGTAATTTGGTGCGTTGCTATTGGTTTGAGTAGTGTCTACTTTATAGTGGGTTTTATCCCATACTCCTTTGTTTTCGCTCACACATCGGTTGTTTTCACTCTATTTATTTTCCTCTTTACTTCAATTCGCACTTTACAGAAACTGAAATCAAAGCTTCTTGAGCTAAGCTCCAACGCTGTCATACGTCAAGCCATCGCACGAGAAAAGAAAATCACTCAAACCTTCCTAGTGGTGTTAGCGTTATTTCTTATTTCTTACTTTCCCTCGCTTGTAATGATCTACTTCCTGAACTTCTGTAAATTTTGTAGTTGCGCGTTGATTCACTGGCTACGTGATATGCATTTCCTACTAATCATTGCCAATTCGTCTGTCAACCCTTTTATTTACGCTTTTCGAATGCCTGCGTTTAAGGAAGCTTTCCTTAGCTACACCTGCTCTAAGTGTTGCAAAAGAGCTCTCGTGGCCAACATAGATGTGGAACATACTCCTAACAGTCAAGATCGTAGAGAAATGGCACTTGTGTCAAGTAGCCTCCGCTGTTTTGAAAGCTTAGAGCTAGCGGAAACAAGCGCTTCTTCCGAACAAAAGAAGTCAAGATTTGTTGCAGTTGGAATTGGATCAAAACTTGCAACAAATTTGACATTTTCAGATAAAGAAGCGAGTGGAAACGGGGAGTTACGAAATTACCAAAGGCAAAAGTTGTTTGTCTCTAAAATGTTAAGTATTTCAAGCTTGACTTCGAGTTCACCTTGTGTAACTTCCCTTTGAACGTTGTTTGGTGAGAACCGTTTTTGCAAGTGGAGATCATCCAAGAGCATCGGGATAGACGTGGGGGGTAAAGTACAACAGTAGAAAGTCATCTCACCCAATCTTATCATTGCTCATCCAATCGATTATAAGTTGGAACTACAGATTAGCAGATTTTTAATTCCTTGAAATGACTTGCACAAGGCAAACCACGAACATCGGTCAGGGGGATATATCTCGCATTACCTTGAAAGACGAACGGGATTCCACGAGGCGTGACCTCGTAACTCGATGCGTTGTTAAATGCTGTTGCTTCGTTCTAAGTTCGGAGCGCTCGTAACTTTATACTCATTGTAAACTTCATAAACTAGCCCCCTACATAATGGACTATTAAACTATATTAACTTTGGTTACAAGAGGTCAAAGTAAGAAGAAAAAAGTAGCTAAAAAAATGGCAAAAACCTCTACACATGATGTTCAGTGGAACATGGATTTTACGATGCTCGATATCCTCGATTTTACGGCAACGTTTTTTTCTTCCGAGAAAAACACAGTAAAAGGTATGAAAAAAGACCTCGATCTAACGATATTCGATGCAACGATACCCTTGATTTTACGATGCAAATTTATTCTCCCAAGCGTTAATTTGACCTCGATACAACGATATAACTGGTTCTGGATTTCAACAAAGAGTGACAAACACAGATGTTAGAGGAAAGCAACAAACACGACTTCAGGAATACTCTTAAAAAATTGTAAGCCGAATAACTATGAAAGAACACAATGCGTTGTTTATGAAGTGTGATTCAGTATGATATATATTAAATGTACACACTGTACAAAAGTGATAATTTTAAAAAACGGTCTAACTCGATCTCAATACAACGATATTTGCTATAACTTCACCTTCATATCGTAAAACCGAGGGTCTCTTTGTAACGATATCTCGTTTTACGATGCTTTTTTCTTCTCCCCAGGCAAATCGTAAAGTCTATAGGTGCCATACTCATATGAAGGCGCTATGTTGAGATTCGTCATAAATAATTTTGTTGTCAGTGACTTGTTAAAAACTTATTACTACACGTATACTGAATACCCAAGTCAAATTCTAGGGCCAATAACCAAATTAGGCTTGTTGCAGAGTTTTTAATTTTTGGAAATTTTTTTGTTATCGAGGGAGGGGCTATAGCTGCCACTCGGGGCAGTGAGTTCTGACAAGCTTTACTGATATATAAAAGACTGTGCAAGTTTACAATTTACCGTTTTACCGCAAATCTTTGTCAGCCCTTCAGGGGTCGGGAATATCTCCTTACGAACTCGACAATCATAAAAACAAAACAACATTTTATCGAGTCAGTTCTCACGAGTCTTCTCCTAACAAACAAAAACTGTCATGTGACCCAAATGGCGGGAACTCGGCCAGGGGTCTGGGCCGTACTTCGGCTACAGGAGCTATCTTAGTTCTCTTAGTTAAAATAGAGAGGGTACTAGTACTAGTCTTTATTTTTTCCTTTTTTTCCGAAAAATCCGTGTAAATGTGACGTCTGTGGTGAGTAAAGATGCATAAAAGCCACTCAAAATACAAGAATGGTGGTTAAAACAATGCTTCCTGACACCCCTCTCCCTTAGGGACCTCGTGCACGCCCACGTCAATTGAGAGGTCACCTTTCCTCCGGGCTTTAAAAATACCATCTTTACTTTCAGTTTTTCGTATTGTATTAGAATCGATCTAAGGGATTTTAAGCGACGGAGACGGCAACGTCGTTGACAACGGTAAAAAAAGATAGTGAGGCAAAAGATGCAAGTTGGAAGGCGCCTGCTGCATGGCCATCTGCACGCAGTCGTCTTCAAAAATACAACGTGAAAAGCTCAGTTTAATAGATCTTAATTGCCGCACACAAAAGGAATCAACTGAGCCTGCTGTCTTGCGAGGCAGCGATCTCAGCCAGTTCCTCTCGTGTGCGGCATGCAAATTTTGCCTCACGGGGCGGCAATGCAACTGACTGTCTCATGTAATAAGCCATTGTTGCTTAACTTGCTTCTGGAGACAAAAATCTCATGGTTGCGCACGCTTGTCCTTTGAATCAGTTTAAAGGTAACCGTTTTTGCTATTTCGGCTAGATTTTTAACCTAGTTTGCATGGTTTAAAAAATGGACTGTCCAACTGTTATTTTTTCGAAACAGTACAAATCGCATTGGGATTTCCTTAACATTGGAATATGTGGTACAAAGACATAAACTTATGTATCAAAACTGAGCCATCCTGTTGTAATTTTTTTAAACGTTTTACAAAGGTAAAGAAAACTAACTGTAAAACGTTTTCCTAGCCCGCAGAGTTTGGCTCAAGTTTAGTATTGGAGAGGAAGATAGTTATCAACAAATGCTTGCTAGCCTGCGTGCAGACGCCAGTCTCCGCTCGGCCAATCTAATGGACGACGGTTAATATATAAATTAAGCGGTTATGCGTAGACTAATGTTCGCTAACTATGAGAAATTTAGTCTACATAAGATCCACAGAGTGCTAATAAATCACTTCCTATTCTTACATTTCCTGTTTTATTTTTTACTTGAAAGTTTGTTTGCGTGGTGAAGATTTAATAACCAAATCCTTAATGATCCCTCCTCTTTAATTTATAGTTCACCTTTTCAAGAAGACATCCAAAAATTGATCACTGAAAAAAATCTTACATTAATAGGTAAGCCGTAGGAGTTCGCTGTGTTTAAGTGTGTAGTTATTTTATCGTATTGCAAGTCAGCTGCATAATGGAGGATTTCAATTACGTTTCAGTTACAGATTACGATTTTTCTGCTAAATGTAATCAAAAACCCGTTAAGATCATAAACTCTATTTTAAATCGTGCATCACAAGTATCAAGGAGATTTCAGAGTAAAAATATAAAAATGCTAAACTAATTTTGATTTTGTGTAGGTTATAAGATGATTTTGGGCAGTTCTAGATTACGTTCTTCCACGAGTGTGTTTTTTTTAAAATCTCTCGATTAGAAAATTGAAGGGTTAGTGATGTGCATATAATGAGGATTGCTTGTTTCTTCGATACTGAAATGATAAAGTATAAATACAGCAATGACATAGGCGCTTGCGGCACATGTACAAAGGCAGTTTTGTTACCAAGAACTGAGAGGCATATTATACTCACATACATTTGTCTGTTTAGAGATATTTTGCATTATAAAACGCCAAAGTCTGCATAAGAAGGAAAAAACTTTAGTGTTCATAGATTCTGTTATACTGATAAATGTTAAGCAAAATTTAAATGTGTCTGCAAATGGAGTTTGCCAATTGCTTCTAGGTTTTCTGTTACGTTGCCGGCAGTTTATAAAGAGACTGATACGCGCATGCACGAAAAAGTATATATATAAAGCAAGTTCATTCTTAAGGAAATCCTAGCACAGTCCTTTTGCTACTCGTTATTTTTCTTTACAAGAACAACTTTACAAGAACAAAGAAGCTGAAATTGGTCAGAAATACCCAGAATCTAAGAGCAAGTTAAGGCAACTGCGAGCAAACTGTGAATTTATGCTGAAAATAATCAACTTTGTATGAGATCCGACTAAGTGGCGTTTCAAGCTTGGCTTTTATTGAGAATGGCGCAAAGGCGGAAAGATAAAACAGAGTCGTACAGCTAGAAGTTTGATCATTTTGAAAATTGTGACATAAAAGACATATCCGGGGTTTCAATTTGTTGGTGAATATATAATACTTGAGGTGAACAGGTAAGGAGAATATTAAAGTCGGCGTGTACATGTCTTTACAAAACTGAACTTATTCTTAGCAATATAAGTATACCCCACAGGTTAAGTGTGAGATTTTCAAAAGGGTTTAATAGCCCAACACATTTTAAAGTTAATAGGGCGTTCATGATCGGACCTAAATCCCTCTTAAAACATTTATTCTTAAAAACAAATTAAAAGATTATTCGCAGAGCTTGCATGTGCACGCAAACATTTTGCTTAATTTGTATTTAACTTTGAAACAAATCAGTTAGCTTTTCTAATTACACAAATCAACAGGCTGAAGTATTTAAGTATATAAGGAAACGTACAAAATTCTTTAGAATATGCAGACAGTTATTGGCTAGAACGAATACTCGAGTGCGTCTCAAAAGATCAAGAAAGTTCTTTTGAGTAAAACGTAAACAAATATCGAGATACACCTGGAGCCACACAATTGATGAACGCACTTCCATTCGTTTTCTTCATGTTACATAACCAAAAAACCACTGGATTCTTAGTCCTGTGTTTTTAAGCTTCTCGCTAATCCACTTTTGATACAGGAAATTCTTGTTTGTCGTACAATACTTCAATTATGCTGTAACTTGAACTTAAAACTTGACAATTACTTTTGCACTTTCCTAGTCTTGTTCTTGAAAAAAGTTTTTGATAAGTTAAGTTTGCAAACAATAATTAATAATTTTTATGTTTCGATCCACTGTGCTATTAGATGATGCGTTAAATCTGAAAACCTGAAAACGCTATCCGCATGTTTTTTAGAATGGTACAAGCTTATGCGAAAGCTTAATCAAAATTAGATTAAAATCACTAGCGAAACCTTTTCGTTTTCCTTGATAAAATCTAGCTGTTTCCGCAACTGACATTAAACTTTATCGCGCCCTTTTCTCGAAAGCAAGTAAACAGGCGAAAACCGCCAAATTTTTTGATCAGCATTTTGACGTTTTAGTTTTTAGAAAACAGGTTCTCAGTCGAATCTCCAAGTTGCATATCGCTTGTATTTTTTAATAGACTTTAGAATTGCTCATCACAGCCAACAACTTATCAACAAAACAGTGATTTTTTATATTTCCTTGTAGAGAATTTCGCCAAGGTTTACAAGTTAGAAAATTTCAAAATTTCATATAAAGATTTTCAAAAAAACTCCCATTACAATCCATAAAGATTTTTCATGCAATTTCAGAAACTCTATAAAAACACTTTATAGTTTAAGCATATCTTCTAAAAGAAGATAAACTATTTAAAACAAGAAACTAGGAGTTTTAAATTGTTATATTAAGAGAGAGAGAAAACAAAAAACCTTGAAAAGCTGTTCGCAATAGAGAAAGAAAAGCTCAGTTACGTAATCTAGGAGATTGGGTGTTACGTAATATAGCCCAGAGGGTGTAAAAAAATTATGAAAATTGACAGAATTTTTTTCTGCATTTGAAGAAAATTGAACATTAAACACTACTATCATTGGCATGATTCATTCTCTGCACCCGGGGCTACTCTGTTGGAGTGTTGCTGTAACGAGTTTTGCAAATAGCTTTTTGATAACTATAGTCACGCAAAGTATTTCAAACAACACGTCAGAGTTAACTCTAAAAAATATATGGAATGTTCTTTATATTTTATTCATTTTGTAACTAACCAACTCGGCAACCTTTGTGCAAAGTATTCCATGACGGGTGTAGTTGTTTAAGATTGATTACTGACCATGAATGTTAACACCTTTAAGGAAAATCCGAGCTAGTGGGTAGAGCAGATAGGTTTTTTAACAAATGTTTTATTTATAAAGTTAGTAAAAGCCCTCAGATCACTGACGCGGCGTGCATCTCTTCTTTAAGTCGTAAAGGCCTAGTGGCATAATCTGTTTTAATTTGAACCTAGATCCCACAGATATTTCCTATTGTTTACTTCGACCTGATTTTTAGCTGAATAATAAATAACACGTAAACATTTAGCCAGGTGCAAACTTCGGATGAGAACCCATCGAGGCCTGTTGCTACTTTGCTTTGTACTGTCAAAAACAGCTCCTTTAAGATTTTTTCATCTTTTTTTGAATTTCTGCTTGGGATCCAGCATGACACTTCAACCACAATGACAGTCTGCTTCTTTTCCTTAACCCGGCAATTCTTTTCAGAAATAGAGAACATAACTATTGTACAAACTAGTACTTAAGATACATTTAGTGTTTATGAAACCAAAACTGAGAGAAGTAAGCAAATTTATTTTAAGAAAGGTAAGAGTTTGTAGTAACTCTGACGGTTTGTGTATCGTTTTACTTTTGTCTTGTCCGTTCTCCTTTTTTTCTTGTCTTGTGGTGAATCTTTAAATCTGATGAACGAACCAGTAAGTATTCTCTCGAAATCGGTCTCGCAAGATCCATTTGAATGTTATTCACACCCAGTTCGTTTCTTCTGATCATTTATCCTGTGTTTTTGCTTTTAGACAAACAGCGACTGTTGTTCAAAGCTAAACTGTACGGTTTTGGTGAACTGGACAGAAAAACTTAATGAAATTATGAATTTCATTTCACCCATTTCGAAATCACAATTCAATTAATTTGTGGTACCTAATTCGATTGGCTTTCGAAGCTCATTTCTAATCGAGGCGTCTCGAAGCAATAGAATAATCGATGTAAGTGTTTCGTTATATTGTTACACCATTATTCTTTTGTCTTTAGTTGTAAACAATACTTTCGCTTTGCAAAAGGCCACATTCATAAGAAGAGGCAAGACGACTCCAAAATGTAAAGTTTCATGAAAAATGAGTCGCCAAGAGCCAATCAGATTGAAAAATGTGATTTTAAAATGGATGAAATTAATGCAAATAAGTTTAAGGTCTCGAATTATTTTTCAGGCTTTCCGTCAATTTATTACCGGGATGAGCCACTGCAAAGGGATCTGGGCTCCAACTGAGCTGTCGTTTTTCACTATGGCTGTGTGTGGAATACTGTCGATACTTACAGTCAGTGGTAATGCTCTGGTAGTTGTGACCGTTGTCATGAACGACAACAAAAACTTTAGATCACCGTTCATCATACTACTAACCAACCTCTCTTTTGCTGATCTTCTCGTTGGGATCTTAGTGGAGCCGGTAACTGTCTATACTGCCGCACGAGAGGGACTCAAACTTGACATTCCAACAATACCAATCGTGCAATACTCGTATTTTCTTTCGTGCACTGCCTCTGTGCTCAGTCTTGGCTTTCTTACAACAGAGCGCTATTTTGCTATATCCGCACCATTTTGGTACAGATATAATGCTAGTACCCTTAAGGCCATTCTCACATCTTGTATGGTGTGGGGTGTCGGAACTATCTGTAGCGCAATCTACTTTAGAGTTGGCTTTGTCAGTTATGCGTTCGTCTTTGGCCATACTGCCGTTATCTTCACCCTTTTTATTTTTATTTTCACATCTATACGTACTGTGCAGACAGTGAAAAAACAGCTGATCAGCCAAGCTGCAGACCAAGCCAGAAACATAACCAAAAAGATTCTCCTAGCACGTGAAAAGAAGCTTATTCAAACTCTGCTTGTCCTGATCATGTTCTTCCTCGTTAGCTACATTCCATCTCTTGTAATGATCTACTTAATGAACTTTTGTTTCTTTTGTGGTTGTGCTCTCATCCATTGGCTACGTGACCTGCATTTCATCATGATTGTTGCAAACTCATGCTTCAATCCTTTTATCTACGCTTTCAAGATGCCAATATTCCAAAAAAAGTTTATGAAATTCCTTTACTGCAAACATAGTGGAAATACCAACAGACAAAATGCCATCGAGGATTTCAACGTTGAGAGGAGACTTTCTTGTCTTAAATCAAGTAAGAAAAACATATTCTCTTTGCGTTCACGTGTTGACATCGAAACAAACGCCCTAACTCAACAAACCAACGACAATTGCCCTCATCTTCAGCATCAACTCAAAGAAAGCAGAGAAAAACACACAGACGCTTGTTACAGCTCTGTTCGAGAAGAAAGTCCAATCTCCATCCTGGATCTCAGTAAACGGGATGTTATCGTTGAAGATATTAAATAGCCTTTTTCTCAACGGACAGAAATGTCCTGTTGAACGAAACCCTAAAATGTGAACAACGCAAAAAAGGTTTGAACACCAACGATTTCAATATCATTTCGTAAAGCGCACTGTACATGTGCAACATTACAGTTGTTTTAGTATTATTCCAATATAATCTCAGCACATACAATATTTCCTTGGTTTCGCATTTGTCTTTCAATTACATGCAATAAATGTCATTGTACACGATGTCATTTGAGCACAACAAGCTGACCTGTGCTCCACAACTTTAGCTCGTACTAATTAAGGTTCGTAATTGACAAAAATACACAGACATCATGAAGTTGCTTGTGTTGATCGTGGTTCTTGCTTTAACATCGGGAAGAAGCCTCGCGGAGGTTCCTGTAGAGAAAGGAGAGCCTCAGATTGATTTGAATGAACTCGATGCTGGCCAGAAACCGAGCACTATTACGCCAGAAGTTGAGGAAGAGCCGAAAGCATACGAAAATGACGAAGAGCAAGTAAACGAGCTAATTTCCAACAGATGTCCTCCAAGCACCGGCCATCAAGACTCATTCTCCACCAAGATCACTTCAAGAAAGTGCTTTGAGAAACGGATTTACGATATTTTATTTTTTATGATGAGTTTCAAGAACCAAAACAGCTTTTTAATATGCAAATCGAAAATCGCGGGAAAAGAAACTTGCATGCCATACTCCAAAATAAAGTCCCTTTG
>JAOBRD020795938.1:0-13577 GCA_027575215.2 Hydrozoanthus sils
CTCCCCTTCCGTGTGATTTAAGCGTAGTCTAAATCTCGTTTCGCGATATTTTAACATTTCTTCTTTCCATCACCACGATCGATTAAGAAATGAACCATGAACCTTTGGTGAATCCAGAATCCAAAACATGAGTTCGAGCTTGTGCTGCAACCAATCATTGGATCGAATTTTAGTGTGGTGGACGACGACGACAACGAAACGAGTAAAACGTTCTTTGACCTCGGCGGTGAGATTTGAACCTACGGCCTACGAAGGTCCCACAGAGGTCGTAGAACTATCTCGTTTTCCTTTGTGTGGGTTCATGGGGTGCGGTTCCTTGTTGATGATGTAGATCATCGAAACTCAGATTGTTCCCTATTTCCAGTGGAAGGCCTCACTTGAAGCTTTCTATTGTATCTACACATGCATATGCCACTGAAGGACAACCCTCTATAGTTATTTAATTTCTAGGCTCGGACCGAGCTATACTGTCCTTAAAATCCCACGACAAAACTCCCAGCTGGCCCCGTAGCTCAGTTGGTTAGAGCGACGTAGATCTGTTTCGTAAGTCGTGGGTTCGAATCCCACCGAGGCCAGAGATTTTTTCTCTTTCCTTTGTGTGAGTTTATGGGGTTCTTTGCTGATGCTGCAGATCAGCGAAACTCGGAACATTTCCCGTTCCAGTGGTAAGGCCCCACTTGAGGCTGTATATTGTATCTACATATGTGCCACTGTAGGACAACACTATTTAACAGTATAAAAGTAAATCTAGTGTTAAACACTTTAAAACACAAATTAAATGAATTGAAACGGAATGAAATGATGATATCTGTTGAAATAAATCTCGAATTTTTAGCCTTAATCCTCTTCAGCAGTAGAATGGTTACAATAGTCGAATAACTACTTGTTTTAGAAAGCCGTTCGAACTCATTCACCGTATTTATTCCAATTAACGCCTTCCCTCAAATAAGTGCCCTTCTCGAATAAGTGTCCCCAAAAAAATACCAAAAATGATTAATCGCCTAATAAACACCTTCCCTCCCAAAAAAGTCTTAAAATCGCTGTAAAATTGCGTTTTATTAGAGCAACAGCGATAACTGCATTAAGATGTCGCTAGAACAAGGCTATTGTTGGTCACTGTTGGTGTAGGCTGAAATATTTCGTAAGGTTGTATACCGTAAACAACATGTTAACTTATGACGATTAATATGTTTTCTATTTTATACTAAAATTAAATTATTACAAAAAGTGCTATAATTAAATCACCTAGATCACTAACTGAAATTTCTAGAGTGAACAAGCGAAGAAGAGGGAGAACTGAAGATTCCTTCGTCATTTGAATAGTTTAGACCCCAAAATCAAGTTCACACAAGCGGTGTACCAACAATTTGTTACCCTTCCTCGTCTGTCTGGTGAAAGTAAACAGCAATGGATCTCTGTCTACCAGCGTGTTTAACAATTGCTAGCCAACTCAAACTGATCAAAATCTGCAGTTCAGCTTTCATCTTTCCCTTATGCACAAGCTGGGCATAGTCCGTACCCTCAACTTAGAGCAAACACCTTAATCGACCGAGATGAGGTACGGAAAGAGAAAGAACACGTTAGGAAAGCATTAAGTCTTTGTGGTAACCAAAACCGGGCCTTTCGTAAAGCAAGTTTGTTGCAACGAAAACATCATCGACAGGAACAGGAACAGAGAGCTGGAATAAATTGTTCGAGAAACACTCGCGTTACCATCCTGTATACCCGCCGGCGTTTTGGACAACATCAGGTCCGTATGCATGGGCACCTCAACCTCGTTCAAGCCTTTGCAACATCCCGTGACAGAAACTTAAAAACGTGAAACAAAAGCCCAGCAAAAAAAATCACCCATGATGCATACGGGATTACATGCGGAGCAGAGAATTACAGTGAAATCTACGTTGGGGAAACGCAACAAGTACTGGGTATAAGAATTGGTCAACACAAAAGGCCAGGTACAATCAAGGCGCAGAATTCGGCTGTTTTGAATCATTTAAGAAGCTCGGGCCACTCTTTCAATCTAGGTGATTTCAAAGTTCTTGACTAGGCTTAGACGGATTTTACTCGGCAGCTTTAATTTGAGCAACCATTTTTATTTTGAGCAACTTTTATTACATTTTGAGCAACTATCTCAAAATGTAGTATTGTGATAGGAAAAGCTTTTTCTACTCATTTCACGGCGAGGATAATTTATTTATCACACAATAGTACAAGTTTATATCCACTCGCCGACGCATTCAATAGTTGTTTAAAAACTATATACCTAAAGTTTCTAAAAAAAATGTAATGTTCTTTTTCGAGTACCTTTGTACATTTTGACACATTTTACCACTTTTAAAGCATTAAATGCAACAATGAATATAACAACTGTAACAGTTTTGGTAAAAAAAATCTCTCCTTGGCTTTCTTGTTTGGGATCCCTGTGCACACCATCTCTTCGGTACCCTGTGTTTGCTTATTCCAAATAAAGAAAAACGTTCCGACAACAGTGTATCAAATCTAAAATGGGAGCCCTCGTGTCAGACGATGATGATCCCATGACAACCAAATTATTGGGGGAACCAGTGCCCCCCGGCCCCCGGTTCCGCCGCCCATGATGAGTGCAATGACTGTTGTACTTAAAGGTTTAAGTATATTTTGCCATATCATCCACTAGGTGAAGTTTTGAGTATATTATTTAATTATGGTTATGTCATGCAAAAAAAAAAAAGATAAAGAAGTGAACGCGCCTAGCAATAGAGGCACAAGCTAATAAATAATCTTATGCAACACTTTAATTTGCTGTTTATTTTTAAACATGGATACTAGTATACTGTTACTTTTCAATAAATAAAGTGTGCGAAGCGACTTTTTATATTAAGGGGGCAACTTTTTGAAAGTTGAGCAATTTTGTAAGGATTTTTTGAGCAGAATCTGCCTGTCCTTATTTTTGACAACGAGGAGATTGGTTGAGATGCGGTATTAAGGAGGCTGTGTGGGAAACAGTTGAGGACCCTTCGCATAATAAAAAGGTGATTTGTGGTTTGGGTTATCGCACACGTGAAACCGTGTGTTACAGAACGTACCGGGTCAGCTATCATGTGACACTTACGTCGATAAAACCTGAAAAAGGCCGTGTGATCGGTTGAAACGTAGTTGTTCATAGTCTACGCATAGCCGCTTAATTTTTATATTAACCATCTAGTAATGGCCCAGCAAGACCGTGCAAAAATTAACCAGTCGAATCGTGCACTTTCTGTTAAAAGCACCAAATTTGGCACACTTGTAGTTCTGAAGGTGCTGATTAATTCTAGCTATGGATCCAGACGGATCCATGCCGGGGGGGCTAATTGTGATCGTTAGGGGGGAGGGGTAGTGACAATTTAGTCAATTAGCCTCAAAAGCCAACAAACTCCCAAACGATCTCCCAAAACTAAGGCAAACTGCTTCAGTCATTTCACTTTACATTACTTGAATAGCATCCAGTAGTTTAGAGCCGGGGGGGCAAAAATTGGCACCAGGGGACGGGGGTAGCTGTGAATTTAGTTTTATGCCTAACAAATAAGAAAACACCACAAGAACTACTCAAAAACCTGGTAAAATGTCTTAGTTTATTCCACTTTCAATCAGAATTTATTCAAATTTAAACAGTTTAAGCTCGATCGACCTTGTTAATTTATGTAAGTATAAATGTACAGGCTCCACCAGATTTGTATCATAAGGAGATCCCAAAGGGGGGGAGGAATGATGACAATTTTTAAACTTTTTAAGTTAGGTTACTTACCTTCGAAACATTTGGGTGTAGGTTTGTTACTTGGGGTCAGATAAAAGCAGACACAATAGAGTTTGTTAACTGATACTTCTATGGTCATATGCAATTTCTACCATATTGACAAAGATCAGTGCAAGACATCTAGGCTTTAAAACACCTGCATCGTCCCATGCATCCTTTGTATGACTTACAGCCACAGTGCAGGAGATCTCGGCATGCCTTCGATGCCTCTGGAAGGGTAGTCCAGACCGGTACCCATTCACTTTTCTTCCACCCTAGTTTGCAGAAGTTGGCATTACAGGCACTGGAACTAAACATTGGCGCCATCACTGCTCCGCAATGAAAACAACCCTTCTTGTACACTGCAGCAGTGCATTACCTGTTGTTTGTGCGCTTTTTGGTAACCGACCTTTCTGAGTAAAAATGGGTTTCCTTGCATTGTTTACACTTGGCGCAAGGACGGTTCAAAAACTGTAACACATCGTTTTCACTAGGATCCCTGCTCAGCTGTAGAAAAAGGCGATGAGGGTGTAATTCTATGACCATGCTGCCCAAGCTTAGTTTTTGCACTGATGTTTGCCTGATCACACCCCGTCACAGCATGAAACTTGTTCACAGCTCAAGATCTCCCCTCGAGCTCTCCTAGTGGTTTGGCAATACTGTCACTTACGTCAATGCAGTGTAAATACTTTCCTGCTCCAAATACCATCCACATCTGTAACTACACTGTGCACCATCAGCTTACTTGTGACCATTCCTTGAGCAATCAGGTGTATGCAAGAATAGTTTTATGTCAACTTTCTCTTGGAAGGAGGCTGAGTTGGTGAAATTTGTGCTGTTGCAGGGGTGGAGTTAGCAATTACACACGGGTAACTTGTGGAGAATGTATTGTCTTCAAATTAAAAGAGGTTGAGATTAGTCGGCGAAGAACAGGAACAGACCCGTCTTGTTCTCGTTTAATCTCAGCAGCAACTAATCCCAGTTTCCCGGCAGCTTAATTCGGCCTGCAAACCGTGATGGATCCCTTGAACAAGCTTGATACGCATGAGTGTACTTTTAAAATGTCCATTATGTAAACGGCCAGAATTTAATACATCTAGTCACTTAACCTTTTGCAGCTAGTTCTTGACATATAGCAGATCAACCAGTTAGGCATAATTAGAAAAGGTTTAGCATTTACCAGAAGGTTTTACGATGTTTATAAAAGTCTTGTTTCCATATAAGTGTCCCGATGTTTTCGAAACGACTAGGACAACATTGACGCGTTTTGGGTTTCCATTTCGTTGTCCTGGTCGCCCGAGATTTGTTTCCATTAACTTTAGCAATTATTTTCTCAGCAAGATTGCGATCGTCGTGGTCGTTTCAATCTTTTTGCTGTCCACAATCGTCTTTGTGGTGTTTGCATATAATCGCCCCCGGTCGCTATGACGCAAAAAAGACGGGGGTGATACGGACGACTCCCACAATTATATGGAAACGAGCCTTAAAATACATAGACTACGTACTGCACTTTACAATTGGTGACAGACCAATGACATAGCTCAACAGCTCAGAATGTACTCCAAATCGGAATTCTCAATACTTGGAAATCGGCGGGGATGTGCTTGATTTTCTTGGGCAAAAAATTCATCCAGATTATCCTGACGGACTTGCAGGATATATGTAGCTGATATAACAGCAGGTAGTTCCCCTTTAATGTTTTAAAACCCAGGCCTTATTTTAAAAGTGACCTTCTTGAGCTTTTTAAAAGTGCAAAAATGCTGCGTTTTATGAAGTCAGAGATCAATTTCTCCCGCTTAATGACAATATGCTCCTCGATGAATGCTCCGTATTGTTTCTTACCATACCTACTACAACATAAGGATGCTACTCATTGCCGCTTTTCTACAGCTGAGCAAGTGTCCTAGTGAAAACAACGTGTTACAATCATTGCATGGTTTGTGACTCTAATGTACAAGCGAACCATCCACGCGGCATGTGTAACAAAACAAGAAAACCCTTTTTTCTTAGAAAGGTCGGTTACCGGAAAACATACAACCAACAGCTAATGCACTGCTCTAACGTACAAGAACGGTTGTTTTCATCGCGGAACAATGATGACACCAATATTTGGTTTCAATGCCTGTGATGGCAACTTCTTCAAACTGAAGGTGGAAGAGAAATGGATGGGTATTAGTCTGGACTATCCTCCTACTAAAATTCGCATCCACCCCCTCTCCCTAGTGCCAAATTTTGCCCCCAGCTCTAAACCATTGGATGTTTAACAAGTACTGTAAAGTGAAACAATTGAAACAGTTTGCCTTAGTTTTGGGCGATTTTGGGGGAGTTTAAGGGCTTTTATGACAAATTGACTTAATTGTCACCACCCCTCCCCCTAAGGGGCAAAATTAGCCCCCCCGGCATGGATCCTTCTGGTGCTTTTAACAAAAAGTGCACAAAAATTTCACCAAATTGTTGGACTATAACAGCCGCCTGCACGCAGGCTAAGTTGTTCACCCTTGGAATTTCAGTGATTTAATTTTGGTATACACATATTAACTTGATTAAAAATGTCTTTTTGGGATAGTATTACCACGTTGCACTTTGATCAAGATTCGAATTTCTTTGTGACTAAAATGGTGGAAGTTTTTAAAATAACCACCATCCCTCAAATAAACGCCCCTCTCGAACAAGCGCTCCTGTAAAGACTTAAAACTATATAAACGCCCAGGCGCTTTTTCGAATAAATACCTGGAGGCTTCAATTGAATTCAATTTGTGTTCTCTAACCACTAGGTACATAATACTGGGCTACCTGTGGTAAGCCCAGTCTAGGTCTGCATTTGTTTTTCCTTGGTCGTGGTCGTCGTCGACCAGACAAATTTTTATTCCTTGCAACGCCAGTTGAAGCACATTGTTTTGGACTCTGGACTCAGAAGATTCATTTCTTGCTCGACCGTGGTGAGGGAAAGAAACAGAAATTTTAAAGTGTCGGGAAACAATCTAGTTCTTACGCTCAAATCTTTTACAAACGCACGCTGTGTTTAGCGGTTGACCACCACCAAAAGATGGCCACGAGCGTACCTGAACGGCTCGTTTCGCAGACTCAAGAAAATACTGAAGCAAACAATTGAGGTACTAAATGAGAAACTCGCAAAGCAACTAAATGTACTTGCCTAGATTGGAATCCCAAATCACCGAGTTTAGAATCGAGTTCATGCAAGTCACAAGTAGTCAAATCAACTCGCGATCGCCATTTTGGATTTTGCGGAAGAAGGATTTCCGCGGCTGAACGAGCAATATTTTTATACATTTATACGATTATTGTAATTAAAATGCTTTTCTTCGAATTTTTTTAAATCAATGGTCAAATTCTTGTTTTTAAAACATCAGTTTAGTTGTGTTAATGTTACTGTGATGCATATCAACATGAGAAACCAGCTGATGATATCAGTAAAAATAAAATACAACAAGAAGTTACACCACAACCTGACTCTGGCAATTACTACGGTATAATTAATGATTTGAAGTATATTGAAGCTGAGAATATTCTGTCTCACTGCAATTTTTCAGCATTTGGGACGAGAATATGAAAATCGCCAGCAACTAGTCTGAACTAGTACGTTCATAATATATTTTAATATACGAGATTGTTCAAATCGTGTTTGTCTGCTTATAACATTTCTTTTTCTGCTAAAATGAGGTTGTCTTTTCTTGAAAGAAAAAAGAAAATAGAAAAAAACTTGAGTTGGTTCAAGGGCAAGCGAAAAAAAAATGAGAACGCGTCCCCTGCGGACTCGAACCCCGAACCTTCTGCTTTCAAAGCAAAATACCCTAACCACTAAGCTACGATCTGACTGCGCCAAGCCTGACATAAAAAATTAACCCGGCGCTTTTCGCTCAATTAAGTAAACGTCTCTGCGACCTCGTTTTAATTTACATTGAATGCACTTAAGGTTAAAAAATTACTAAAGATAATTTTCTTCGTTTTATAAGATTTTCTTTAGCGGGAAAAGAAAAAAAAACAAACAATCAGTATACCTAGCGAGGTCAGAAGCGAACTCGGGACAGCAAAAAGCTTGCTTTGAGAATTTTTTTGTGTTACTAGCTGACAATGAAGCGGTATCTGATACTTTAGCGACAGCAGTGATATACTATGTAAACAATCACATTGAGGATACGAAAATGAAGTACGTGACAAACAGGTAGCCTAGTCAACGCCAAAGGCGTCTAGTTACATATGATATACATTTCTTTCACAATAAACAAATAAATAGATAAATAATAATAATAATAATAATAATAATAACATACATTGAAATTTTTTGTAAAACAATTTACATCAAATAAGGTTGTTATACCTAGGGCAAGGTAGTCTAAAAAGAAACCACGAGGCTTATATTTCTTAGGCTACCTTTTAATCTAGTCACAATAAAATAAATCTATTAACAACATGAGGAAAATCTAAGAGCTCAAAAGTTAGTTTATCTCATTTGTCAATATTGTTTTGTATGTATATAAATAAATATAATAATTAATAAATATAAATAAATGAATAATTATGTCTGTATATTGATACACAAATAAAACTTATGTACTCATTTCAGTTTGCACACATGTATCTAAGCTCAATGTGTACTTACAAAAAAAAAGAAAAAGAAAATTTAAAAAAATGTGCCTGTATTTACTATTGCAATAAGTAATTTTTTAGATTAATTTTAAAGAGATAATATGATGGTTTACTTTGACGATCTGGTGGAAGAGCGTTCCAAAAGGATGGGCCTTGACAGGAATTGGTAAACTCCCTTATATTTGTTCTACACTTGTGTGGTCTATAATTGCTAGCATTTCTGGTTGAATAACTATGTACCTCAGGGCTTTTTTGAAAAATTGAATGGAAGGATTGTGGTAGCAGTTTCTTGCTAAATTGAAACATAAATAAGCCAACTTGTAAGAGATGTATATTCACTATATCAAGAAGATCATATTCATGAAAAGAGGTTTAGTATTAGCATATGGTTCTGATTTTGTAATGATTCTTATAATTCTTTTTTGTAAGACACAAAGTCTATCTAAAGTACTTGGACAAGTCCCCCCCCCAGGCTAAATTGCCATAGAACAAATATGGATGTACAAGAAAAATATATAATTTAACAAGGAAGCTTGTGTAACATAAGTACTTGACCTATAGATTATACCTATTGACTTAGAAATTTCGTCAGCAATAGCATTTACATGTTCTTTTCAGTTAAGATTTTCATCAACAAGTGCACCTAAGAATTTGATACTTGATTTTTGCTCTATGATTTGTTTATCAATTCTAATACCATCTTTCTTATGGGCAACTTCCCTTTTTTTGGTCTTAAAGATCAAGTAATTAGTTTTAGTAATATTGACAGATAATTTATTTGCAATTAATCAGTTAGGGACTTTTTCAAGTTCATTTTTTAAAGTTTCAGAGAACAGAATATTGATATCATCAGCAAACAAAATAAATTTCAAGAGATCAGAGCTTACTATGCCATTCGTGTAAAGTATGAATAGCAATGGTCCGAGGATACTTCCTTGTGGAATTCCACATTTAAAAGTTTGATAATCAGAAAGATTATAACCAAATATCACAGATTGCTTACGATCTTTTAGGCAATTTTTTGATCCAATTATGTGCCAATCCTCTTGTTCCATAGAATTCAAGTTTTTGCAATAATATTTTGTGATCAACTGTTTCAAAGGCTTTTGATAAATCCAAAAAGACACCATCACATAGTTCTTTGTTATCTAGTAAATGAATCTTTATCTGTTAAGTGTGTAATAGCTAAGCTTGTTAAATGGTTAGATCTGAATCCATATTGATGTGAATATAGAATTTTGTTTTTATATATAAATTCCAGTGTTCTATCAAGGATTAATGTTTCAAAAAATTTTGAAAAAGCTAGCAAAATTGAAACTGGCCTGTAGTTTGCAAATAAAGAAGGATTGTCATTCTTATTAATGGGAATTACTTTGGCTTTTTTAACCTGCTGTGGTACAACACCTAGATCAATTGAGAGATTAATCAAGAAAGTCAAAAGCTCAGCAATGAAACCAATACTATTTTTGATGTCATCAATGTAAATATGATCCAGACCAGCAGCTTTACCTGCTTTAAATTTACTAGCCATTTCTCGAATTTCATTTACGCTTACTGGTTTTAAAAAAATTGTTTGGCTAATTCCACTTTTTTAGAAATGTCTGGTAGGAAACATCAGTATTAGGCAGTTTACTGGCAAAATTTGGGCCAATATTTGTGAAAAATTTACAAAATTTATTTGCAATCTCTACAGGATCCTTAATTTCCTTGCCAGTACGAGCAAAGAAAGAGGGCATTTTAGTTCTAGATTTCCTTTTATGAATAATTTCATTAAGAATCTTCCAAGTGACCTTCAAACTACCTTTAGCCTCATTTAATTTATGATCATAATAGTTTCGTTTGGATATTTTTAATAAATGGTTTAATCTATTTTTATGTTTCTTGTATCTATAATTATCATAGTCAGATGGATTTTTTAAATATGTTTTATTTAGTTTAGTATTAATAGACTTTAATAAACCCTTTGTAATCCAAGGTTTGTTACATAACTTAGCTTTTCTACGTGAAATTGTAATATAAGGAAAGCTATTATTGTAAATATTTACATATGTAGATATAAAATTATTATGAGTATCATCAGGGCTATCAGTTACTATGTATACATCCTCCCATTTGCATTTAGCTGGTTCACTTTGCCGGAAAATGTTCTTTGGTTTTAGCGTTTATGTTAGGTCTTCTTAACGTTGTGGCTTGCCTATTGTTACTCAATTCTCGAACATATAGCACAATGTAAATAGGAAGGTGGGTGGAAATATCTGTTATCAAAATCCCACTAGTGGATTCATTGGTAGTTTTATTAGTAAAATATCATCAATAAGAGATGCTGTATGAGAAGTTATTCGCATAGGGCGAATGATAAGTGGTAAAAGATAGTGTGAGAACATATTATCCAAAAATTATGATGTATAAACATGCTGCTGATATTTTATGAGGTCAATATTGAAGTCGCCCATTAGATAACAGGGCTTAAATTGCTCTCGGGAAACTATTAATGTTATTTCATTTAATTTAGTAATAAATTCCGATAAGTCAGTTCCAGGCGGTCTATATATAGTTCCTACAATAATATTGGATGATCTTGGTCTTTCAATTTCTATAAAAATTGATTCATATATATCGGTATTAAAATATGTTATATCTCTTCTTACTTTATAAGTGAATTCTTTTCTAATATAGAAACCTACTCCTCCACCAGTCTTATCAGGACGAAAATTATGTACGAAATCATAACCCTCAATGTCTACATGAGGATCAGAGTTTTGTAACCATGTTTCACTTATACCAATAACCGAGAAGTCTAGGTTAATTACGTTAGTTAACTGTACATGGCTGGACAAATTCCGAAGGAGGCTTCGTGAATTTAAATGCAATAATGAGAAAGCTACTTTAGATTTTTGAAATTGAGTCATTTTAAAATTGTTCCGGAATAGAATGTAGCATAGAAATGATTATCCGCGTCGCGTCTAAGTCAAGATTACGTGATACTCCATCTATAGGATTATAAAGTAACGTTTCTAAGCGTTCGATATCAAAAAGTACAAGACCGTTATTTAGCTCAAATATTACGACGTTAAACGACTCGTCGTCAAGATGACAAAAGGGCAGTTCTGCATTAATCAAAGTCATGATTGTTGCATAATATTTCTAAAAGTTGCTCAGTAAATTATCGCGGTGTAATAGTATAATCACGAGAGGGAGCTGAACTATAATATAAAGTAACACGCACTTATCATAAGATACAGATGCTGGGCGTTAGCTTGCATGATCATCAAAGGAGATTGATGCTTCTCCGCGTCCACGTCCGCAGGAAGGGAAATCATTGTGCACGAAAGACACGAAAGGCCGGTTGTGTACGATCAGTTTATCGTATCTGAAATACACTGTTTTCCCCATGTTTCTTGCTTCAATAAGTTTGGGCCAGAGATCGTTTCGCTTCTTGTTTACCTTATCAGATAGATCTTCTCTGATATAAACGCCAGAGCCTTTTAGCTTTCTCTTCGCTCAGTAGACCTTCTCTCTATCTTTATAGTCAAGAAATTTGGCAACTAAACTTCGTGCTCTTCCAGGTTTTTTGTAGCCAACACGATATGCTCGTTCTATGACAATATTTTCAGCTTCCTAGGTCCAGGTTTTCCGACCGACATGACTTGTTTGAACTTTGCTTCGGTTTGGGACCAACTTTCACCACTAGCAGACTCTATCGAAACATAAGTTATTCCGGCGTGATCATTTGCTTTTTCCTTCAGGCTCTCAATTTCTGTTTGGATACTTTGCAGTCCGTCATTTATATTCAGTTTCACAAGTTGATTGGCTTGGCCTTGAGTGTACTGAAGACTGGTTTTCAGTTCTTAGACTTCTCGAATAATCGTATCGATTCGTTTCTCAGTTGCCTCCACAAAAGTGGAGAAAAAAGCTTTAATTCTTGGATATTAATTAATTCTTTAACTACATTTAAGGAGAATAGTCGAGTGTCATTATCATTTTGAGCATCAGTTTTCCCAGAGCTTGACTTGGAGCGTGTGTTCGCCATATTTAATGTATGTATTTGATTTCTTGGTTCCAAAGTCAGAAAAACTTTATCTTTTAATGGATAGAACTAACTGTATTCGTTTTCAACAACAAGCTCATGATTTGTCAGTGTTGGTTCGAAAAGACTTTTGCAAGCCTCAAAAGCTTAATCGACTCAAGATAACGGGAGATTTACAACATTATATAGAATATTTCGAAAGTGCATAGCACATACAGTCTTCCCTCAGTCAAATAAAGGACTTTACTCACTTTGCCTGCTCCTAGCTAGGTCTAAAATTACACTAGGTGACAGGGCTTTACTACTATATTTTGGACGTAAAACCGCTGACTTCTTACATCTAATATCTGGCTGGTAAGAATGTTTTTTCTTCTACTCAGCTACAAAGGCTTTCCAGTCAATGAAGACAGTTCATTTATTGCTACAGTGTTGTGTTCGCTGGAAATAGTTCGCTGAATTGGTGGGCCGTCTTGGTTCGATTGCTGGCGTTCATAACTTGATTGTAGACCTGGAAAATAACAAAATAACAAAATATCTTTAAACAAGCATCGTCCACGAAAACCATTTTAAGGTTACAGGATAAGAAAAAAGCAAGTTTTGTCTTTTTTCGGGTGTTTCTACGTTTGCATACTTTGATGCAAATACTAACTAAATATGAAAATTTCATTTCAATAACTCTTAAACTTCCCGAGTTATTGTAAAACGAAATTCATCGCCTAAAATATTCCCGGGAGACTTGGTTTTACAGTGGTCACAAAAGTCAACAGAGGGGTATAAAACCTGGCCAACAAAAACAAACACTAGGGACTTGTGTTCTTTTTAATAAACTTTTCAAATAATGTAAGGGAAGCAAATTTCACAATCACTTCTATGGAATCCATATTTGTGGTCCAAGAAATCTTGTATTAAATTGCCCATACTAATTACATCTAACGTATGGGAGACAACAAGATTGCTGACAGGTTATACATGTATCGAAAGAGTGAATTTGATTTCCAGATGTAAGAAACGTACCGAAGGAGGATGGTAACAACTAGTTATGATATTGGTACATAAAGATTTAGCAAACAAACCCCTTCCGGCGGCTGGTAAACCGGAGGATAATATCCGCTGTTGATAGATTGTCCGAAAAATGAACAGTTGGCCGGGAAGCGAAGCTTCGAGGGCAACTGAGAAATTTTGAGGACAATC
>JAOBRD020796154.1:0-13575 GCA_027575215.2 Hydrozoanthus sils
TGGCTGAGCTCTCTTCCGCGCCACATGAGGGGAATTGGCTGAGCTCTCTTCCGCGCCACGCGATGGGAACTGGCTGAGCTCTCTTCCGCGCCACATGAGGGGAATTGGCTGAGCTCTCTTCCCCGCCACGCGATGGGAACTGGCTGAGGTCTCTGCCACGCCACACGAGGGAAACTGGCTGAGTTCTCTGTCATGCAACGCGAGGGGAACTGGCTGAGCTCTCTGCCACGCCACACGAGGGAAACTGACCGAGTTCTCTGTCATGCAACGCGAGCGGAACTGTATGAGCTCTCTGTCATGCCACGCCAGGGGAACTGGCTGAGCTCTCTGCCTCGCTGCGCGAGGGAAACTGGCTGAGCTCTCTGCCACGCCACACGAGGGAAACTGGCTGAGTTCTCTGTCATGCAACGCGAGGGACCGGAACTGACTGAGCTTTCTGCTTCGCCGTGTGCACCGAGTTTATGAGATTTAATGCATCATGAATCTTAAAATCTCAGATGTGCTATGCATGTAATCCCGCCTCTAAACGCGATACTCCGGATCTGTCCCTAGAAAATCTTTTTTTTATGCTAGGTTCATCTTCAAGCTAGATTTTGGTAATTACAATTTGTAATGAGCTCTTCAGTTGAATAGTTTAGCTAAATAAAAAAAATTGTTTGCCTGATATCACATTACTTTTTACCGCTCAATTGAATTAGGCCTTAACTGAAAAAATTGTTTGATGATTTCCAGTATTACGTGGAGATTTATTTTAACGAGCGAGTGTATGCACGTACTGTCCGAGACCAAAGGACAAGGAAAATTTAACTGATACGAACTTGGAAATCGTTCAATAAGATTTTTGTTGTATTTGAAGTGGCTCATAAGTTTTGCAAATAGCACAAAGATGCATGTCAAAAAGCGAAAAAAGGGAGCGAAGTTGTGCGTACGCTTCACCTTGAGGAAAATGCATGATGGGACATTCTTTAAAGGCCAATGAAATTGCTGAATAAGCCGTGTTGAACAGAAAATATGACAGACCAAAATAATACTTTCTGTAACGAAGCCATTCATTCATTCCCCAATTTCGGCATTCTTTTTGTCGAGTGTGAGTATAGCTAAATTTTGACGAAAGACAAATTAATATAAGAACGCTAGGGCTAAACAATGTTTCGTTGTCATCAAGACAACATAAGCTAAATTTACTTTCAATAAAAATCGGAAGTACAAGTATGTCGGCAGCGAAGATTTAAAATTGAATTTTAAGCTGTGATCGCTTGCTTTTTGTACTTCAGAGAATGGAAAATTCTCTATAAAGCGTGAATAGCATAAAGTCCTTCAGGGGCCAAATAATAAACCCGAGGCAATAAATAACCCATGGCCACTTTAGAACACAAAAGCCCTATAACACAATATTCTAAGTATTAACAGCAGTAGCCACATGTAATCGTTGACTTCCTAGTTATTTTTTACTTGTGAAGAATATATCCCTTGTTTCTGAACAAAGGATGAAAGATTCAAAATATTTTTAATAAAAATTTTGGAAAGGGAATTAAACTTAAGTAGCCATTGTATATTTTCGCGTCAGTAACTGACAGCAGGTACATAACGGGCAAAAACTGACTATATTAATTGCGTATTAAGTGTCAAAAACACAACCTATAGAGGTTTTGCAAACATCAACTCAAAAATTATTACCGTTTAAGCGGTTAAGTTATATACGTTTTTGATTATTAGATAAAGCTGCTACATTACCTCCGTCTAGTCTCGTTTAATTCTTCGTGTCTTCTTTTTGTAGCACTTAACATGGTCCAAAATTGTTTCAAATGAGATTTGACTTGTTAATGAAACAAATTTCCATTTACGACAGTTTGTCGCACCCTAGTGAATATTTATAAACTGTTTAGCAATTGTAGTCAAATGTCAACTTTGTCTCATATTCTCTCTTTATGTCCCTATAGGCAAGCAGCTGCACTGCTACGATTTCAAACCTTTTTAGAGGCAAAACCGCTTATGCTTTGATTTCTGTAAAAGGCGCAACGTAAAAAAATGCGGCTGATCAAAATTATGCTCTTTAAATTTTGTCCCCAAACATTGTTTTTTGCATCACTGCTACATTTTCTTTGTAGTCTGCAGGTTTTGGGGTTTTATCCATTTACACTTCCCAACTATGTAATGGTTGGAAACGTTAAAAAAATCATACCAAACGTACACCGCCTGGCTTGTCTCCGCCTCTGTCATGAGGACGAAGGATGTTTGTCGTATCATTTTGAGCTTACCAGCAAGGGCAGAGGAACTTGTAGGCTTAACAAGTGTGGAGTTGCAAACGATCAGCAGAGAATGGAATCGCTCATTTACTCAAGGGGGGCTACGTTCCAGCAGATAAGGCAATTCCAAAACCTTGTTAAGGTAAAGTATATCATATTTCTTAACTGACAATTTCCCATTTACTTTCTCTCCATTTTGTAAAAACCATGTGACATCGAATGAAACTCGATTTCTTAAGCAGTATGAAGATTTTAGTCTAATCTCTTGTTTGTTTGTGACAGTGGATTACATTCTTTTTTTTATAAGAATGCCGAATTTCTTGACTGAGGCTGAACGTTCGTAAATATTTTCGGGATATCAGCCTCAAATAATTTATTCTTAAACATGTCCTTAAAATATCTTTACTGATTTTAGACAATATAAATAACACATGTACCGTTCGTGGTATATTTCAGTAGTACAGTAGTAGTAACTGGTACTGGTTTGTCTCAAATGATATACCAGTGTAAGAAGTGCAATTTGGTAAATGAAAAAGCAAGTGATGTAAATTTTTATCTGCGAACAGAATGAGCCCACCGAAAACCGGCAAATTTTTAATAACACTGTATGAAATATTTGCAATAGGTTATCATCATAAATAAATGTTCTTCACCTTTTCTCAGCCTCAGCATGTTCTTAACATGTTCCTAAAGTTTTGGCGATTTTCAGCCTCATGTTCTTGTAAAAAAAAAAGAGTGTGTTACATATCACTTCGTGAATAGAATTATATATCAGGGTAGATTAATCCCCACCACACAACACGTTTCTTTAAACTAGTTTTCTTTTAAAATTAAAATTATATTTTACATCTTAAATGTTCTGCTATCTATCTTCCAGTGCTAACCAATTTTTATGTTAGTATAGATAAAAACAATTTCAAAACCTCTAATATATATCTTAGACTCGAGGTGATGTTCTAATGTTCCAGACTTTTATCTTACACGAAAAAGAGCCGAGACCGCGAAAAAATGTGGCTCAAATACAAAATATGCGCCACCAGCTGTATTCTTAATTTGTATTACTCGTATTCTACTGAGTGATAAAACCTAGTTCCCCTTGGAATACCATTTATCAACCACACGACTACATACTTAACCCGGTTTATATGAATAACTAGTCCCGAACTTGTACTGCTATGCTAGTGGTATATATTGATTAGTGTCAATATTCATTTAGTTTTGGGCTGATTCTAAATCTTGATATTGAAAATCAGTATTCGTTCCATATAATCACTGTTTAAAGAGGGTGTTTTTTTTTTCAGAATTTTTGACAGTGCTCTATTTTCAGGCTTTGCGCACGCTATTATCCGTCCGGATCTCCTCTGAACAACTTTTCTAAGTTTTCGCATGCAAAATGAAAGAAACATTCTTTCATCAATGCGGGTTTACGTATAAGAATAATAGTATGGTTGTAACGAAAACGAATTACAATTTTTCATTTTGTAACTCGTTAGTATTGGAGTTTTTAGATAGCAACTAATATATCCACTTTTATTTCTGTTCCTGACAAAAGGATGGCACGATTTGCTGGTCCAAACCAGGTGAGGATTCATAAACGTAATTTCAACTCCGTTACATGCTTCATTCGTAAGTTCTTTTTAACAATAGTAATAACAGTAATAACGTCTAGTTACTGATATCTATAATGCCGAACAAATATTCCCTTCATTAAATGCAAAGTATATGTTAAGATAATGCAGTCTTTGCAGCAAAACTTTAACTCTTAATCAAATTGTTTCTTAATAGGAAAATAACGTTTAATCCATCGTTATGGTAAAGCTTTTACCAGCTACGCACATCGAAACAGAAAAAAAAATGAAAAAGAAAACGAATAAAATACGCTGTCTTTTATATCGGCAAGGAACTGTAATATAACTTCAAAACAAAACATTTTGAATGGCGAATAATTATGAAAGCACTCATTTAAGCCCATGCTATACATTGTTCGTTCAATAAATCGAGCTTCAAATGGGCCGACTTTTGTAATGACAATACAGCTGTTTATCAGCAGGTGCACTCAACATACAAAAAGGGATGAGAAATATATTTCATCCTTCCAAAGCATTGAATTTCTTAGCCACGCTGTTCTTCTCTAAGCAGAAGCAGTCCTACGAAGGTCTAAATGCATATGAGTGAGGTTTATCGAAAACGAGACGCCATTTAGAATACGTTTCTACCATATTAAAAGAGACATCTATTAATTAACATGCATGACATTTTATCTGCTCATAAGCTATCAAAAATATTACTAAGTAAGTTTTTAATAGAAACTTAAAACTGCAATGAGCAAAATTTAAAGGCACCTTTCAAATGATGAATATTCTTAAGAGTTTTTTCTCGTAAACTAGTATGTTAAAACGATCTTTGGTTTTCTTGTAGCGCGCGCCTTTTACCTTAGTCTCTTTTACAGTTATGATTAATTTTTCAATTTTTTTATTACGTTTCTAGTCTTCACTCATTAAAGTAGGTTATTACAGAGTTGTTAATAAAAAAATTCAATTCAATTCCATTTTTAATACAAAAATTTCTGATTACCAAGCATTATTTTCTGGGGACAAAATACAGGTTGTTTGCTTAAAGGACTTCAGAGATGGTTTTTTGGAAAGGGGGAGGAGGTTGAGAAAGACTGCTAGTAGTAGGCACAAGAATAAGGAGGTGACAAAAATCTTGAGTATCCTTACTTACAGCAGGTATAGAGCTTTGCGAGAGCTCTGGACAGAGCCCATTGTTAGTTGCGATTTACATACATTTGCATTTCATGCAAATCGATTGACAACGGATTCTGCAAGGATAGAACTCGAAAGATCTTTTCCTGCTAAAATTTTTCTCACTGGTGTAACCAAGATCAAGAATATCCAATCTTTTTAGTATGTGACAGTCAAAAAACTTACCATTTACCTAGGAGGCAGTCTAAAAAGGAGTGTTCAACGAGATGAATTAGTTCACTTTCATAATGTATTAAGACCATCTGCTCTTAAATTAAAACAAGCAGCTCCGTCGCTAGGATTGAAAAATCGCATAACATATCTCGAGCTGAGTTTGCACATTCTTAATTCTTCCTTTCTAAGTCCATCAAAGTGTTTGTGAGAGGTTCCCCTAGAGAAACTGTGAGCAAATGTTGAAAATGCTGATTATGTGCCTGCATGCGCATCGTGGGAAGCTGCTTGAACTGAACAATCAAGTTAGCCAATAAAATCTCAAAGACTGTTCACGTGATCACTTGCTTAATGACAAACAGCTGATTGTAAAAAGATGGGGATTGGGTGTTGTATCATCTTTCCATAACTCACTTTTTGTTTCAGTTTCTCTTTTCCTCCGTTTTACTTACTATAATACTAATATAAGTTAAAAAAATACATTTAAAAACCTGCCTCCCTCAAGGCAATGCAGTTAACGGGCTACTGAAATTTGAGATCAACTTAAAGCGTAGTTAATCCAGCCCTGGTAATGAAAGCCGGCAAACTTCAAGAGAGAAATGCAAAGAATGTGCAAAGATACTAATCTATTGTGAAAAGATGCTTTGTTTTAGGTTGAACGAACCGCAACCGTGGACATTCTTTGTGAGGTGTTAACGAGAATGTTTTGACTGGCTACTTGTTGATTTGCATCTCAAGTTAAACCTTTTGTGTTTTGTGCACCTTCAGGACTAGTAAACAAAAGAAAATGACATAACCAGTCCCTAGATTAACTATGCTTGAAGGTTGAAAACTTTCATTTTTGCTGTTTCGAGCGTTAGCCCTTCGTCGAAGCAAAGAAACTGTTAATTGTGGTATTTTCATAAGAACTTAAACACATGCAAAATAAAATGATTACTAGACTTAAAAACATGTTCAGAGGAAACCTTTCATTCCTCCAAGATAACTTTTGGCCGCTCACCAAATCTTTTTTTCCATGTTTCAAACATAGCAAGTTGCTCTGCTTTAGCGACAAAAGGCATTACTGAGAGTGGAGTCTACTCAATTTACCCGGACGGCAGGGGACCCATGACAGTATTTTGTGACATGACCCTAGGGGGAGAAAGTTGGGTGGTAATCCAACGGAGGACTGATAACTCAACTGACTTTTACCAAGATTGGTCCAGCTACAAACGAGGATTTGGTTCTCTGACTGGAAACTTTTGGTTGGGGAATGAAAACATTCATCGTTTGACCTCCAGTGGGAGAACCGTGCTACGTATCGAACTAGAGGACTGGGACGGGAATATTGCTTATGCAGATTACGAAACTTTCCATGTGAATGATGAAAGGAGCAAGTTCAGTCTGATCGTGGGCTCATACTCAGGTACAGCGGGTGACTCTCTTGGTAGGTATGGTAACGGGAGCAACTTCTCCACGCAAGACCAAGATAACGATGAACTGGACAGCGGTAACTGTGCCGAGAAACAACATGGCGGCTGGTGGTACAACAGGTGCGGCTATTCCAATCTCAATGGGTGTTATCTTGGTAACAAGATGGCCAGGACAGGGATGTTTTGGTACCACTGGGAAAAATATCGTTCTTTAAAGGGATGCTCAATGAAGGTCAGGCCCAATTCCTTTGTCCCATAAAAGGATGTTAAGACTCCCGTGCAGTTAATTTTTCCAGCAGTAAGATTTGTTGCAAAAGGCATCATTATTCGACAAACAGAATAGACTGGGCCCAGTAAGTTTTTGACCAAAGTTCTTGTTTCAAACCTTACAGAGACTTATTTGAGCTGTAGTTTTGGATTTGACAAGCTTTTTTATTGGAAAATCTAAGCATTAGTTCATAAATACCGTAAACCTTTCCTGAAAGAAGAAACTGTTACTGAAATTTTGGCTTAACACAGGGACAAGTTAACCAGCCTTTGAACAACCCAGCCCAGGGTAACAACATTTTGGTGACACTGGAAAAAGTACGGTATCCCCACAAAGATGAAAAAGATTCAGTAATGAGAGAACGCTGCCTTATTTGCAGGCTCTTATCTATCTCTTATAAACAACTTCATTTACTCTTGCTGTGTTAGTAAGTTCTCTCAACTTATACGCCTATTTGTCATGTAATGAGGTTCACTTATTAAGCCTGTATGCTTAAGAAAGAGCTTCACTCCGACTCCACTTCCAATTTTTAAATACTAACTCAAACAAAACAACTACAACTTAGAAGTATTAGTATAACTATTTTTTCTTCTCCAATAGTTTCCTTTGTTGTGATTGTTTTCTCATTACTTATACGTTGGAAACCTTCTCACAAAATGTATTCTATTTACGAAGAAATTGGCCATAGATAAGAGACTGGGGTTGAGCAGCTTAAAAGAAGAACAGATGCCCAACTTTGTAAACCAATGGTTGGTATAAAGGAAAATAATTAATAGATTGTAAATCAAAAAAATCTTTCAAAAGCTTATTCTGGCGAAAGGGGGTTAACACATTCCACAAGCATCCATTTGCTAAAATGTAAATACGCATCCTTTATATATGAATAGCTCTAAAAAGTAACCATTTCATCAAAAGTTGTGTGGTCACAATAGGTAGTTTACCCTTTATATAAATCTGATCAAGGGCGTGTTCTATAGTTTTATCTGGGGTCTAGTTGTTCAAAGACCGATTTAGCACCAACCCGAGGTTAGAATTTTAACCTAGATTTTAGTTTCCAACCTTACAGAGATTGATCTGATCAATTATTTTGGGATTGGCAGGTTTTTCCCGTAGAAAGCCCACACAGTATTTCATAAGAACTGTAAAACTTTCATTAAAGAAGAAATTACTGCTCGAATTTTGGCCCAACCCAGGATTAAAGTTAACCGGCTGTTGAACAACCCCACCCAGGCCAAGGGTGAAGCGGTGAAATTCATCATCGCCTTTTTGAAGGAGTGGCAAGTCGATCAACAAAATCTGTTCTTAATGTGTTCTTAAGGCTATGCTGGTTCTCAGTGAGAGGCAACAAATATTTAGCTAAGTCTTTAGCACTCCATTCAGTCATATAAAGAGTAAACTTCTACCTATTATTACCACACAACTTGTAATGAAGCAGTTACTTTTTAGAGTCTAAAAAATACGTTTTTACATTTAACCAAAATTTGTACAAGCTAATGGATGGTTGCGCCGGACAACCCCCTTTTCCAAGTTTTAGCCAACCTATTTACCTAAAAACTTGAATTAGATTTTATTGCAAAAAAAATCTTAGTCGTTTTTGGTTTTTTTTGTGTGATCAAAGATCAAGAATCGCGATTATTTGACAGCAACGAACCTGCTCTTTCGCATCAGGCAATAGTTTTGATTTTGCATTTGAAACATCCCGGTTTTTTTTTTTTTGACCACGAGCACAAGAAAAAACGACTGAGTGCTTTTCTGATGAGTTCTTAAAAAGGACTGTAGCGTGGTTCGAGGCTCGAAGGGTTAGTCTAACAGTGGCGTAGCCAGCTTGTGGGTCTGCCGGCCCGGACCTTCAAATTATTTTGACAGGGAAAAATAACGTTGTCAAAAGTTTTTTTCAAATTAGGGAAAAAGTCAAAACAATGGTACTTCCTAGGAACCCAGTTTAGGGGGGTGGGGTATTATGTGCCGCCAACTACCACCTTTTTTCAAAAAGGCTGAAATCTAAGAGCAAATATCATGTTCAATAAAATAGATATTGATAAAGTGCTTCCTTGTTGAGAGAGATTTCTATAATACAACAAAAACCAATACCCCTAAATCAGGTTTTGAGAAATTGAGCTCTGAAAAAGTGGTGGGGGTGGGGTAGGGGTTCTGTGCCGCCACCCACCACCTCCCCCGACAAAATTTGTTTCCTTAAAAATACAATTGTTTTGACTTCTTCCCTTACAGGCCTGCACAAATTGAGAAGTTGCTTAACCAACGTTAAGCAAAAATGGGCCTGCAAAATTTTCAGATCCTGGCTACGCCACTGTCTAACTAAGTTCAGTTATTTTAAAATGTTTATAGAAAAAGTAAGTCTTATCTCGGATAATTGTTTGGACTGGAAATCAAACAAGTTGTTTACTTGTTAACTCTTTTTTTTTTTATTTTTTGCTTCAAACGACAACGAAAATGATAAACAATGAAAGGAAATGGCACATCGACCAAAGATGACTTGTCGAAACAGTGTTGGCTTCAATCATTTACCGAGAAATAAGCAAATTTCACGTCTTGTATAATGAATCAAAATTTTGGATCAAATCTTGGTTGGAAAGTACTTTGGTAACTCGCCAGATGATCCTCTTTGTCCGTTTTTTTGGTCAATAAACTTTTGTACATGTGTACAAAACTTGAAAAAAATAAAGTAAGACATTACGAAAACAGGTAAAAAACGCTAACTAACAACAAACGGAAATAAGCTCTAAATGCAATGTAAATGTGTAAATTGGCTAAAATATAAATATGCCCAGCATCCTTTTCTTACTGTAAATTAGCCGCACTGATGTATAGTCCTATTTGATATAACAAATGAAAACAAGACATGTGGATCAAGGAATTGGCCTATATCGATGTGGTAGTCAAGAAAGGTTAAGATGTTAAGTAATTGGCAGTATAGGCGAGTTTTTGTTTACATTTCTTGCCTCATTAGCAAACGCACTCTTTTTTCAAATTCAGCTACAGAAACAAAACTTCTGAAAAATGAAATGTTTCTGGAAAACAAACTTTCTCTGAAAATATGAGATTGATTTGCTGCGTAATCTTTCCATGATGTGGTTTTGGAAATTGGAATTGTTATGAAAGAGTGTACGGCACATTATCGTTATTGCCTCCAGCTGTTTTGTATTTTTGATCAGTGATTTCTTCTTTGAAACTACACTTAAAGAACCGAAATTTCGGTGACTCATTAACTTTTATAAGCATTTTCAAGTTTAAAAGTCAGTTGTTGTTTACCTTTGTAATCCTTCTCCGACTTTTAAAGTTGTATCCTGACATAGCAGAATATAAACAATCACATCAGCAGAAACTCGCCTATAAATTAAATTATATATAAAAACATTCGTAATTTTACTCGAAAACGCACCAAATGTTATATTCTGTACGTGTCCTCCAAAGAGCAAGTAAAGTGGACATTTTTATAGCCGAAATATGTTAATTATTTATAGATTACAGTGTTATTTCATGCATTTAAAGATTTTTGTACAAACGGGTAAAAATAACCAGCAAGTAGATTTTGCATTCTGATCTCATATTACTGATAATGGCAATCAATTTTTAACTCGTATGTCTCCAGAGTAATTTATGTGTTTATTGATTATATCTACCTATTCATTCGTTTATGTATCTATTTTTTTATATATATTTCAATATGAATTAAGCATTTTCCGTACTTATTTGTTTACTTAACATATGTTTATACTTTAATTTTATTATCTAAATCTAGATATTATTCCTTAGTTGACCACTTTATTGATGCAAAGACTTCTAGACTCTAGCTGTGTCAAAGTTTGTTTCACAGTTAATACATTTAAATTTAACAGTGCATAAAATCATGCCCAATTATCTCTTTGATAAAGTAATATCTTAATAGATGAAATATCTTAAATAAATCTATGTTCTCTAAGTACTCAGTATACATATTGTTTTGGTTTATAAAATTTGCACAAATAAACCACTATCGTTGACCTTAACTCGTCAACGCCACACTAAGTTATATTAAAGAGGTTATCTCAAGCTGTCTCGACCTCAGGCTTTAACAATCAACACAAACGCTGGTGTATAGTCCAATCTTTGTACAATTTCACTGTCAGCCCTATCATCTTCCTGGGTTTTTTTTCAGAAAATGTCGATGCCATACACGAACGTCGATGTGACATTGTTCCTTTGTATATTTTAATGTTTATCGATCAAAAACTATTCATTGAATAACTTTGGTTCGTCCTTTTTTGATGCCAAGATGTTAGCCAGAGTGCAATCGACAGTAGCTCATTCAACTTTTAATATATCCCATTAATATACGTTTTATTTGCATATAGGCTTTGTTCAAACAAAATTTCATCAGGGAGAGGAGCTACAGAAAAGACTTTTCTATTAGTTCGTATATAGATCCTGTCAGGTCTTGTTTGACATTTTTATCTGCAATGAAGATGAATGTACTCGCAGATATCTATGTTTATAAGTCAAATTATCAGAAACATGCATGCATAGCCAGTTTGAAAGGCGAAAGTGAAAGCGGAAACTATGACTGGTGACGAAAACGCTTTTTATACTTTGTATGCTCTATGGTCAACACAATAACCAGATACACGGAAACTGAGCTTTGTCAACAAATTCATTTTCTGCCTTTTCCATTCTTCTTACTTGGAGTATGCTCTCTCTCGTGGGGTTTTTTAATTATACCTGCTATCATGACAGCTAGACTAATAGTGAGAGATTACAACAACAACAAAACAATAATATAAGAAGAAGAAAAAAGGCGCAAAGCTGGAGGTGCTGCCTACTTTTTAAATTCCTTCGTGTGTCATCGTCAGGTTGTCTTGAACTAAGAAAACAGAACATCGGTCTACATCGACTGAATTCTCATTCATGATGTTGATTTAACTTGATACATGATTTATGATTAGAAAAAAGTAAATTATTAATATCAAAGTGTTAGTTCCTACACTATCTTCAGTCGTTAATGACTAAGCTCTTTTGTCCTTTCAATGTTGCCTGGCTGGCTTTATTCGTTACCAGATCCACAGTCTTTCTGCAACTGCTTTTCAGTCCATTGTAAGCTGAGCAGTCCCTCGATCGAGTTTGTTCGATTAGACTTAATAACTTCAATCGTCTTTAATTTTCAGCGAAATGTTAACGCCATATTTGAACTGTGCCTTTTGAGTTCTAATCACAAATGCTTCAGCGTTTACTACCTGAAATAAATGTGTAGTTTGTGAATCAGGAACATTAGCGAAGCACTACTAGATTTTGTTCAGCCATGTTCTAGTTTGGATCAATGGATACAACTTTGTTCGATTGAATTGAAAATTATCAATTAATAGGCGGTTGAGACCCCGATGTAAAACATTGAAAGCGAAAGTGAAAGCAAAGACTATAATGTGTGGCAAGAATTTGTTTGTTCCTCAGTGATGCTATTGGTTACATGACAAAAACTTTACAACTCGACTTCTTATGATGTCATTCTGAAACTCCTACACAAAGCGAGATTTTTTCTGCATGACTCTCTCAAAATAAAGTATGTATTTGTTTTGACAGAGTCGTGCAGAATAAATTCCCACTAATTTAAAAATTAGTATATGTTTGGACAAAATTATCTCTTTGTGTTTTGTAATGTACTACCGTTAGTTCACACATCGTCAACATACAGTATGTCTCCCTCTCTTATGTTTGTGTGTGCGTCGTTTGTTTGCCTTTTTATCAAATTTTGTTATTCTAATTATGTTAAGTGTATGTGTGCGTTGTATCTAAAAATATTTTTCAGGTAATGGTTGATACACTAGTTACCTAAAACATGCCATGACATTTGCACTTTTGATTCAACCTTAATTAGATGAGGAGGGCAATCTTGTCAGATAAGCTTTGTAGTTTTAATGTTCCTCCTCGCCTCATGTATGACTTTTATTCAAATTTTTATATTATTTAATCATCTGTAACTTTATGTAGTAATGAATACACTGAAACTGAAATAGAGAGTCATGCAGAAGTTTTAAAAGAGGATTTTAATTAGTATTTGCTCATGCAGAAGAAATTCTCTCTTTTTATTTTGACATGTCTCGACCGCCTAATAGATATGACATTAATTGCCAATGATATCTATACTTTTACTTCTCACAAAGAAACAAACTCATTAGAATCAATAAAGAACTAGGTAAACTAGAGAACTGATTTTTAGCAAACAAGTTATCAGTAACCATTAAAAGTCTAATTTTATGGTTTTTATGCCGGAGCAAGAAAGGCAAACACTTGATGTTGAGTTGTGCATTAGCAACCATAATATTACTAGTCATGAAACTGTTTTTTCTCTGTGTTCTATTAAAAGGACATCTCACGTGGAATCCACATTTTTCAAATGTTGCAAGGAACCGAGTTTCCAAATCAGTTGGAATATAATATATAAAGCAAGATTTTTCCTTTCCAAATGCTCAATTCTCACTCTTTAGTATATTTCACTCGTTTTATAACTTACTCATCTAATCTTGAGCGGTTGCTTCTGCTACAGAAAAGGGCAGTTAAAACTATTTCAGGGAACCGTTGAACTTGCTCATACAGACGCAATAATATTTAAAGATCCAAAATTTGCTAAGTTTAATAACTTGTTTACTGAAGAGGAAATGACCAAAAAAACCATGACCCAACCCCTTTTAATGGCCGAGAATTTGGTGACCCACCCCAACTAACAGCTGAAAATAAACATGGCC
>JAOBRD020796262.1:0-13574 GCA_027575215.2 Hydrozoanthus sils
CTCTCTTCCTTTCCCTCCCTCAGGACTCTCCTCTTCCCTCCCGTCCCTCTATATCTTTCTCCTTTCACCCCTCTTCCCTTTCCTCCTCTCTTCTTCCCTCCTCCCCTCCCAGAACTTGGAAACAGAATAAGCACTTGCCATGTACTCAGAAGGTGCAATAAATTCAACAGTAGCAGACTTGATTTCTGGTCTCCTATTGGGATCACCATATGTTCTACTTGAAGGATCATAGCAGAACTCCTCTGGTACTGTTGGTTAAATAAATTAATGATATAGATACGAATAATAAAAGCAAAACCAGCTTCAATTATTATTATCTTTGTTAGGTGATAGTCTTAGACTTTGGTAATAATCGTACATTTCCAAGTAAAGTAATGAAAAATGCTGTTTATGAGTAAAATTGATGCTTTCTGGAGGCAAATTCGGTTTATTTAACAACGAATTCCTATTCCAATTTTAATGTAATTTATGTTTTGTTAATATTTACTGTAATTTCCGGGTGATTACCTGCAGGTAATACAATAATTTTTTGTACTTAGATGTTGCTTTGGGTAATAGGGAGGTGTGCATAATGCAAAAATTTCTAAATCATTTGGTATGTTATTTACTCATCAAGTAAATTGGATGAACAAAAAAGAATTTTTTGTTGTTTACACTGTTCATGTCAACTTCACAACTTCATGCGCTTCCACCTTCTAAAGGCATCTGATTCATGACTATGCCAAAACTTTTCGCTTCATTTCTTTCATAATGCAGCACAATTTGAAAAGCGTATTCCAGCACATGTGTAAATGAAACACTTACAAGAATCAGTGAGCTAGTCTAGTACCATCATGAGTTAGAGTGAGTATATTCCTGTTTCAAGCAATTTCTAAGGCCTTGCAAGCTTGTGTTAAATAAATATCTCACAAATTTGCTGAATTCGACCCCACCCAAACTGAGCTTTTTTGCACTCACCCCAGCCTCTCCTCGACCTAACAAAAATGGCACTGAACGATTGCGATGGCTCAATGCAACTTTAAAATGCAGCAAAGTGAAGTTGAAAACACCACTAAGTTGGATTAACGAAACTTGTCTATTAAAGCGAGGAGTTCATGGATTGATAGAGAAGTGCTTTTTCCATTGAACTGGCAGCTAAATAACTTGGAAATTTTATGCTTTTTATATGGAATAGCGAGGAGTGCCTTTTAAAGCATTAATTTTTTAAATCACTTGGAATTTGTAAGTTCTTGCACTCTTTTACATATTTTCTTATTGTTTTTGGATGTGGGTTATCTACCAGTGTGGGTAATCTGCTTATATAATTTTCTTCTTGTGGCCAAAATAAAGTGGTGCGGGTAATCTGCCATGTGGGTAATCTGCCATGTGGGTAATCTACCATGTGGGTAATCTGCCATACGGGTAATCGGCCATGTGGGTAACCTGCCATGCAGGTAATCTGTCATGCGGGTAATCTGCCATGTGGGTAATCGCCCAAAAATTATGGTAACAAACCAAATTTTTAAAAATCAAAGTCATAAGTCACAACAAAATTACAAACTTCAGAATTTGTCGAAGCAATGGACATTTTCAGAATCTACTTGTAGCGATGAGTAAATTGAATGGTCACTTTGTTGATTTTAAAGCAGTGGTTTAAAAGTTAGAACATTATTTTTTAAACTGTGTTTAGTAGTACAAGGGTTAATAACAACTTCTATTTAATAGTGTTGGAAACTAACTGTTAGAAAGAGTGTTGGTTTGAATATGCAGTAAAAAAACCTTTATGAACATAAAATGTACACTAACATATGTATAGATAGCAAAGCCACCCAGGCTCTGAAATCCCCTTTGGTAGCACATTAATCACTTCAGGCTTATCTCCACTGCCTATTGTGTTATCAATGCTAAAGCGTGCTGTACTACCTATTCTACCTTTGTTCCTGTCTGCAACTTCATCCAGTTCTGAACATTCGTACCACTTTACAACACATTCTTTACTGTCATATACAGACACTGCTGGGATTTCAATTTGCAAAAGAAATAAGTAGAAAGTAATTGCTGATTGACTAACTATCAAATTAGATTAAACAAAATTAATCTGTGGTGTTCAAAACTAAAATGGTTTTCACATACTGAATAACCACCATGGGCCCAAGGCCTAGAACAGTCATAGTGTGTTTTTACCAACTAAAGACTCAAGCAACAAATTGATGCTTTATCCTCAGTACTTTGATTAATCTACTTCCACCTCTTGTTCTCACTAGTTCTTCCTGAGGCGCTGGCTGAAATTCTGTCTATTTTCTGTTATCATATGGTAGCCTTTGACTCCCCTTGGATGGAAAACTTTTCCATCATCAGTCATCCCCCAATAAAGCTGCACTCTTAAATACAGCTAACTAGAATAAGTTAGGTAAAGAAAGCATAAAGAAAGTGGCACCAGAGTTATCTTTCAAAACTGGAAGCCAGGAAAGATAGCAAGCTACCTAAGTCATCTTGTCTGGCTACTTTTGAAAGCAAATGATATATTATATAAATCATGAATCTACCCTAAAAGCTTGACAGTGGTCTGGTTGGGGTCCCAATCATAAAATTAACAGTTAAATACATTGCCACAAGTAATTAGCAACTGCAAAACTAAGGTAAGATGATGAGCCATTAAGCTTGCTGATGATTATCTTGCTACACATTTATAGATTATTTGTACCACAGTTACATCCAATGTTATGAAAACAATCTTCACAGTTGCAAATCACTTCACTTCACTTCTTTATTTTGCACTATTTAAAGGGTATTACAACATCAAATATAAACTTAAGTTTATATTAAGTGTGTAACAAAATTCAATAAATATATTGTTTAGGCAATGTGCGTAGCCGCCAAAGTAGCCTAGGCTTTCGTGTTGGCCACTACCACATGAAATAAATTACCCTGACAGAAGAAAATTATTGTACAATGATTCTTATTGTACATAACCTATAATTAAAATATAATACAATGAAGTGTATTTAAATTAAAACTTAATTATGTGTAACAAGGAGTTCTTTGTATTTCTTTTTAAAAGTACTGTATGGAAGGCATTTTATTGATACTGGTATTTTTTCCCTATTTTTTCAATCTAGATGCAACTGTCTTAAATCTTGTCAATCCAAAATTAGTGCGTGAGCCTGCTCTATAAAAATTATCTTTTACAGAGTACCGTATAATGGTCATGGATGCTATATGCATAGCAGATAATGCAACTGACCTGCAACTGATCTGCTGCAAACAGATGTGGCTTCATAGCTCAGTTGGTTAGTGCACTGTACCAATATCAATGAGGTCACAGGTTTGAATCCCGATGAAGCCTGTGTTTTTTAATTTTTTTTTCAGGTTTCTCTTTTGCAGTTGCTTAAATTGTGTTCACAACTGCAAAGATCATATCATAACATTATTACTAAACATTACTAACTAATCAATATGATTGTGGACTGAGCCAGACACTCTTACCGTCATTTATTCTAAAACACATTGCACATCTCCACCTTCTCGAGTCAGTGAAAGTCACAAATGGATTGATGTATGTTCTACAGGACCGGCATCTTGTGATCACTGATGAATGAATTACTGGTAAACTCTGTAGAACAAAAAGAACTCTATCTGCATGGCGAAAAAGCATTTATCTATTTAACCTCATACAGTTTTAAGGTATAAATATGGGTTTCAAAATAGATAAATCTGAAATGCTCCAATTCTGCTCTTTCACTTACATTCCTTAGCTGCTACATGAACTTTTGTCCATATATCTTAAGATGCAAGTCTAGCCAGTAAGCTAAGTGTTTCTCCCCAATTGGAATCATCTGACTTTCCCTTCCCTACAGTGACTACTGGTCTCCCCCATCAGGTCCATTCCTCCAATTTGTATACCCCTGAAGTGCCACTGACCCTTTCTCTTCACAAACACCTAGTGATGCCTCCCCTCTCCACCATCAGAATTATCAAACACCTCTCTACCATCACAAAACATGTTCAACGACTCTCTACCATCAGAAACATCATATCCCTCTCACCATCCGAATCATATTTAACCCCTCTTCACCATCAGAAACATCAAACCCCTCTCCACCATCTAAACCACCCTTCTGGCTCCTCCATTAGAATTACCCGACCCCTCTCCTTCATAACCATAATGCCTATTTCCTGTAACAACAGACTGAAACATAATAATGTCATGTCAATAAGTAAATATCAAATCAATTGTTTCTCTAACATGTCATATCAAGTAGTATCTACAATAATTACTCCAACCACAAACCTGAAGGTCTTTGAATGGGTGAATATGGATTCCAAGAGGAAGCTTTGATTTGCTAAGAAGGCTCTTGGTTTCAGGTATAGCATTCAAAGTACAGCATAATACACTACAGAGACAAACACAAATCATGGCTATGTAAATTTTCAATCAATACACAAACTATAGTTATAACATAAATCCACACTATTACATATAGAGTTAAACAAGATCACAACCACAGTGTTTGGCTGCTTTTGTCCTTTCCATTGAAAATTCAAGCAAAACAAAATGACAGTGATTAAGGTTTGTGCACTATTACTCTTGAAGGATGCTATAATAATAGTGTGCAATACTAAATTACTAAGTTTTCTTATCATTACCTACAGCTGCCAATATTAGTTTTAGTAAAACCTACCTGGGATCACAGTTTCTTCTCTGTATATCCTGCAATGATAAATTATTATTCTAAGAGTTATCTGAGAAAACCAATCCAGTTCTCATGTAAAACTTCATTCATTGAAAATTATTGTTAATTATCAACACAAATGGATAAGTTAATGGCTAGGATAAGCATCATCAAAAAACATAAGCAAAGTACTGTCAAGAATGACAGGTATAAAACTGTATATTCTTACAGCCAGATTTGCACCCAAATCATTATCAATCTCAAGTGAAATTTATAAAACAATTGTTAAGGAATCACATGTAAATTATATTTATCTTACATAATTTATGATTTAGCTATTAATGAAAGGTAATCTTTTCAAGTGTAAATCTTTCCCCTCAATGGTTTCCAAATCAGTCTTGATTATTTTCTCCCCACTCCTCAACCCCTGCAACACTCTGTACCCAGTCAAGGCAACCAATAAAGGGTTAATATGTACTCTTTATACTCACTGATGGTAAGGGTGGTGTTACAGGCTCCAGTGGAGTGGTTGGCAGGATATGGCGCTGTTCCATCAGATTTACAGGATATACTCCAGTTGGTAATGATCCACCCTACAAAAACAACACCCATGTCACTTTTCGACATGAACAATACAGGGAGCTTTCAAGTGTTGTTCAAAAATTTGATACAAAAACAGCACCACTGTCACTTTTTCACATGAACACCACAGGGAGCTTTCATTTGTTGTTCAAACATTTGATACAAAAACAAGACCGCTGTTGCTTTTTCATATGAACACAACAGGGAGTTTTCAAACGTTGTTCAAACATATGAAATAATAACAACACCACTATCACTCTTTCCTCGTGAGCACTACAGGGAGCTTTCATGTGTTGTTCAAACATTTGATACAAAAACAACACTGCTGTTGCTTTTCCATATGGACACTACAGGGGCCTTTCATGTGTTGTTTAAACAATTGATAAAAAGAACAACACCACTGTTACTTTTCCACATGAACATTACAGGGAGCTTTCAAGTGTTGTTCAAACATTCAATACAAAGTCATATCAAAAGAAACTTCTGCAACACAAACACATGTAAAATTAATAAAAAGATAACATTTATAAAAGTTTTACGGTTTTCATGCATTAAAATTTAAAAATACATTTACGTTTCACCTTCTCTTGTGGAAGGCTTCATCAGAATGATAAGATAAATACTAATGGATAAAAGTGAACGAAACTAAATTAGTATAAGTAATAAAAGAATGAAGAAAATATACTTTCAAGTACTGATTTGAAGCAAATAAGTTCAAAAACAGAAGATGAATAAGAAATTTAAAGTTTTCTTTCATTTCTTGTTGAAGTTAGATCAAAATTCTGACAAAGTTTCAATAATTCGATCAATCCATTGCAATTTATCTGCTTCTTACTGCAATATTCAAGTCTCCTGAGTAAAATTAATGCAGCTATTATCACATTTTAACAAACATTCACTAAAGTTGATAAAGAAGTTGTTCAACTTAGCCTTTCGCATGCTGCTTCTTTTCATTTGCCATGTCACCTTGACAAAGGTGCTAGATGTACTGAAATGTTGGTTTTTATCATCACTTTTCATATTTCGTAAATGAGGAATAGTGTTGAAAAAAAATTGTCAAAACCTTTGAAGTTTCTTGAGATACTACAATTTAAAGTTCTCAGCTGATGATGTAACAAGTGGTTCCAACAAATTTGCATTTTTCTAAAATCTGTTCATAGTCCACAACCTTTGGATGTATGTAAGCCAAAGTTGGGTTGCTAATGCATCTGAGGTACATACATCAGCAGCTCAAGTTTAGCTCAAATTCACCCAAAGGTTAGGGATTGGTAGAAGGTTTTTTTAAAAATGCAAATTTGTTGGAATCACTTATGAAATCATCAGTTCAGAACTTTAAATGTTAATATCTCAAGAACCATAAAAGGTTTTGATGAAAAATTTTCACTGCTACTCTTCATTTAGCAAGGTCTATCCACTGAAGTAATAAAAATTAAATTTTTCACAACTTCTTTGTAACATATTATACAATACTGAAATTTAAGTGTATTCAAATTCATGGAGGGTACAAATATAGTTGTTAAAAGTTGTTTATTAGAGCACTGAAGCTGTAGCTAAAAATTTCTGTCTTACCATGACAGTAAGTTTTCCCATTGGCCCTTCAAGACCAGTGTTTGGGTATGAGCCCCCAGCTCCTCCTGCTGGCATTGGCGGTTGCTGACCATATGCCTGTAATGGTAGTTGTTGTGGAAAACATATTAAACAGTATATAATAGTTTTGATGGATAGCAACACAAAGAACAAGCTACAAGAACTAATAATCTTTAGTAAAATTACTCACAAGCAAGTGATTATAGAGTTTCCACTTCTCTCATTAGTGGATGCTCATGTATTGTCCTAGATATATACACCTTGCATGAGGTGATTATAGTCAGCGTATGGGCAAATCTAATCATGACCATCTCATGTTTTGTGTCGGATCTTTTATGGCAAGTGTTAAATGCTGTTCTGCAAAGCACTAAGGTTTCAACAAAGTTGGGCATAAAAGCTTTGTGCAAATAGTTATGCCAGATGTTGATGTACATGTGACTTGACTGAGCAAATGACAACAAATTTTTGGCAATGGCTATTCTGATAACCGCGTGAGTAATTTTCTACTGACAACAATTATTCGCCTCAGGCTCTGTGAATATCAGACCTTCCAACTCTCACACATGTTGTGCAAGACACACGCATTTGAGGTTCTTCACATGCTCTCATTGTCACACCATTGTAACACACTTTTTAAAGAAACTCCTAGTAATCAAAAGTAAGAATAGTCACATTTAAGTGAATGCAACTTACCACTTTAGTGTTAGCAATAAATGCACATAAACATTTGTTTCACTTCAAACCTTTAGGGAAGTTTTAGCTGAAATCCCCCCTCCCTTTCAAGTAATGTGTACTCATGCATTCACTTCCAGCTATGCTGCAAGGTCTGGAATATCTAGTTGGTGGATACCCAGGGACAAACGGCAAATAATTGTCAAATAGTCAATGATTTAAACAAACATTAATTTTCAATCACTTAAAGGGCTCAATAAGTTGTAAGCCAGTACCTAATGGTAGGCTTGCTCTAGAATTTCTAATCTGAGCATTGCATAAATGGCATTAGATTAGAAAGAAATTAGTTATTTGGAAGGGGCAAGCATTAGGCTGGCCTATCTTCAACATAGTACAATTCTCAACTTGGCAAACCAATGTTTTTTGAAGTACTCTTCTTGGAAATTGAAAAAACTGATTTTTTGTCATATGCTTTAAGTTACTGAACTTTAAATCATAAATCAAGTCATTATTAACATAAAAAATGGCAGCTTCATCAAACTTTGACTTTATCCTATTCTTAACAAAAGTACCATATGAAGATCAAATCCACATATTGCTGGTAGGAGAGATGACTTGCAAATGTGCACAGGCACATGGCACACTAAGCGTGGTGTTTTACACACATATGCGTATATTTAATAAGGAAAACAATGAGTTGAACGGTAGCCTTCATTTAGCACAATTTAACATGCTAAAGCTTTTGTTAAAGAAGATCGTTAAATCTCTCATTAGGTGTGAAATATAACTTGGTAGAACCATGCAAAATTACTCGGTAAAACTGTGCGAAATTCCACGGCAGTGCTCAGTAAATCAACAACAGCCAATCGCTCAAAGATTGTGGCATAGCTGTTTCATTATCAGGTCACAAACGATTTCTTGTCAACTCATTAACACAATAAAATATGTCATAAATTTAATACATACTAAAATTAAAGATAAATCATAAAACAACATAAAGGAAACCAGGAGATTGTTGTTTACGTGACTCTGATTAACCCTTCAAGGTTTGAAAATAAAATCTGATGATGAATGTGTTGAATCCGAATTTTCATTCTTTTAATAGGTGTTTTGTTAGTGTTTCAAAAGCTGGACAATGCAACAAAACCAGTGAATTTGGTTGATCAGCAAAAGTGTTTTAATGGCTTATTGTTTTGAATTTTTGCAACTTGGAGTTATATTAGAAACTTGGTAAAGTCCACAAAAACAGTCTCATACACAGCCACTAAAGTGAAATGACTGCACAAAATCCAACAAAATGTTGTAAGCTTCAAAGCATGTTCTTCTGACTAAATTTCCTACAGCATTTTATCATTTGTTATAATTTGAACCTTTTTTAGATGTGAAAAAGATTATGACAATCTGTGAGTCAAAATAGCTTTCATGATGAGCAATGAGCAGATTTTGCTCCAAGAATAAGTCAAGCTGTCACTGTCTACACATCTATAAAGTGTTCATTTAATTGCAATAAAATTTTTGTTTGTGAGCGTACACATTTGACCTTCCTGACATTTTGAACCTTGAGTTTGATTTAGATTTGAAGTCAACCAATTTTATCTACTCAAATTTCGAATACATCTTCTAAATTTCTTGCAGTTGCACTTCTTGAATTCGTTATAAAAAGCACAGAGCCATGTCAGTTCGGGATTGTAGACAGTTGTCACAAGTTCGATTGATATTCAAAGCTAGCCAAACAACAGTAGATTGCAAATCGATTAATACACCTAATTGTTGCCATACTTTTGGTCTAACACAATCAACTTTCTTGCTGATTGTAAATGTTGCTTGACACAAACTTGCCCATGTCATCACCATTTTACCTGTTTTCCCATGGAGGGTCACAAAATAATAACCTGATTGCAACTAATTAGATTGTAGGAATCATTGGGTAAATAATATAGCCTTGTCTTGGGCTACATTTACACAGTACCAGTTGGAGATCTAACAATTGAAAATTTGTATGCTTTGGCATTTACATGGAACTAGCTGAACTGTAAAAATATTTGACTTTCTAGCCATACAAACTAAGTTTTTGTATAATATGATAAATAAATTATTGTCGCCATGAGATGATGGGAAAAGCTGACATTTTGAGCATTAGCCCTTCATCTGAGTGTCAACAAACTTTTGTCCTGCAAAACCAAGGTCAATTTTTGAGTCAGTGCCATCACCATGAAAATACTTCAACTGGGTAAATGATTGCATGGTTAGTCAGGTCTGAGGATTAATCTGCACATGTTCACATGGTAAATGGCTGTCAAATAACTGTGGGCTCTAAGTATGATCTCAAAGAGCAGGTCTTATGTAAATGAAATATAATTTTGACTACAAAAAGAGATGGTTTTGTGCAAACGGTATATGTACTGTGCTAGTTTCCGACCAATTAAAAATTTAACCTTTATCCCCAAGCATTGCCTTAAACCCATTTACTGTACATACTGGTTGTGGCAGTGATGAGGTTCCAACTTGTGACTGATAGCCCACTGGCATGGGCGGCTGACCAGGATTTGAAGAAGAATTGGACTGAAAAATAACAAGCATTTTAAAACTATTTTATTTCATAAAAAAATTACAGGTAGCTCTGTAATCGTTTACAGTGATCTCTAGGATAGATCTGGAAAGTGAGAGTCAATTGGACCCCTTGTTGAAAATAAGGGTCCATTTCCTGGATTTGTGGTTCCTCTCTAACATTCATGAACAATCCAGTTTTTTGTTTTATTCTACATATCTTTATTTAGTTGATGAAGTCAAACAGTTCACTAAATGATAAAAAAAGTTATTTTTTTCTGTTGGGCAAACCTTACTTTATCAATAGCTTTAACATTGCTAATTAAAAGGTTCTTCAAAAACTTCAGAAAGAGTGGTTTCTGAAACAATCATACTTGCCCAGCCCTGTGTGTTACTGTTATGCAAAAAGTTTATAAAATTTTGTTTTTAAAAAAAGAGCCCTAGTTTTGACTGAATCAAGTTACATTTGCACCAACAGGTAGAGGATTTAGTTGCTCAACAGGGGTACTGTACACCAAATGTAAAAAAAGAAATGAATTTAAGGGAATTTGTCAAAATAGTATACCTAGGTGACAAAACAGCACTTCAATGGCAGTTTGGAAAAAAAAGCTATAGAGCACTTGAAGCAGAAAATTTCGAAACTGATTATGAAACAACATGACTGATGATCAAAGTTACAGAAAAAATGTATACTACATACACAAATCTAGAAATCTGTTCTTTAAACTGCAATGTTGGCTTGAAGTCTTCACCATAAAGTACACGCTTCATTGCTGCCAGAATGGCCTCATTAATTGTTATGGCACATAGGTCTCTTTAAAATTGCAGTGAAAGAGTTGCTTTTATGTGGCTCATTTAGCAATGCCCCAAGCAAAATGGAGAGTCAATGTTGTCTTTCGAAAGTTTGTGCAACTGCTAGTCATATGGCTAGGTTATTTGGCTTCACAGCCGGTCAAGACGACATCTCATTTGACATTAGTCATGATTGATACACTTGACTATTTGAGCCTGCACTATGTTCTTAAGGGAGATACCGCAAAAACAAAGATAGCAGCAAGTTTTGAGGGAATATTATTTTTGTGATCTTTGAAGAATAAACTGCTGTACCAAGTTAATTTCTTTTTTGCTGAAACTACTATATAAATCAAACTTTTAGGTATGTTAAACTACTTTGAAGATTCACTTCTGTCAGTAGTAACACTTTAAAGCAAGAGTCACAGCAATTCACCTGAAGCTGCTTAAAGGTTGCACATGAAATTTTTGGCTATAAATATTAGCTAACTTGCAACTTTTATTTGATTTCAGAGAAACATTTAATTCAGGCAAGTTGTTCTTAACAAAATAATAAAATAAATGTAAGAGGAATGAAGCAACTAATAAGACTTATTTGACATGCTTTTCCTATCAGAGTTCTCCTTAATTGTAAAGTTCTTTTATTTCATCCACATGGATGCAATGTTCAACAGATTTTCACACTCATGTCTAAGATGAAGGGCAAACAGATGGATAGCTGACCAAATTGGAATCTACCTGTACAGTAAATATGATAATATTATGTCCTACATATCATATCTCAGTGACTTGCATGTGGTATTGTCAACCTAAACCACCTGTTTAGATCATGCCAGGTATGAATCATACCAATTGTAACATAATATATAATTAATGCAACTGCCTAACCTACCTGTTTGGGATATGATCTTCTTCCTGATAAAGGGCCAACCAGGGGCTGCTGCTCCTGCCCTGGCGTCGTTGGAGGGGGACCTACGAAACAGAAACACTGCCTTGTTCACTTAAAGTGTCTATGACATGAAATATTTTATTACCTCAGTGGATGACCTTGGCTTTCGAGATATTAACTTTTAATGCTTACAACTGATGATGTCAGGTGTTGGACCATAACCTTTGGTTGAATTTAAGCCAGACTTTGGCTGGTGATGTATCTTGGCACATTCTTCAAAATAGTTACTTTTTCTTCCAAAGGTTATGGATTTGCAGCAGATTTTGAAAAATTGAAAATTTTTCTGTCCAATAACTAACGTCTTTAGTTGAAAACGATGTTAATATTTCAAGAAACATAACAGATTTTGACAAATAAATTTAATTATGCTCTTACTCATTAAGAAATGTCTATCTGCTGACACGACAAAATATTTCATGACATCGACACGTTAACTGAATATATTATTATATTATTATTCTTGCTAAAGATTAATAACAATACTACAAATCTCCAAAAAATATCGGAATTATATCAAAACTGAATGATTCATGTTCTAGCAATTGGTCTTCTCTCCCCTGTTTCTGTAGTTTCTTGATTCACCTGAAGAGGGCAGGACTGGCAGAAGTTCATGAAGAAGAAAGGAAGGCAAGAAACTACAGAAACGTGGTAAAGAAGACCAATAGCCAATAGAACATAATATACAACCTACCACGATGGCCCAAATCAAACTCATTCAATATTCAACATCAAATGATCTAACCTTAGGCTAGAGGTTAAAATGGTTCACTTAAAGTGTCTATGACATGAAATATTTTATTACCTCAGTGGATGACCTTGGCTTTCGAGATATTAACTTTTAATGCTTACAACTGATGATGTCAGGTGTTGGACCATAACCTTTGGTTGAATTTAAGCCAGACTTTGGCTGGTGATGTATCTTGGCACATTCTTCAAAATAGTTACTTTTTCTTCCAAAGGTTATGGATTTGCAGCAGATTTTGAAAAATTGAAAATTTTTCTGTCCAATAACTAACGTCTTTAGTTGAAAACGATGTTAATATTTCAAGAAACATAACAGATTTTGACAAATAAATTTAATTATGCTCTTACTCATTAAGAAATGTCTATCTGCTGACACGACAAAATATTTCATGACATCGACACGTTAACTGAATATATTATTATATTATTATTCTTGCTAAAGATTAATAACAATACTACAAATCTCCAAAAAATATCGGAATTATATCAAAACTGAATGATTCATGTTCTAGCAATTGGTCTTCTCTCCCCTGTTTCTGTAGTTTCTTGATTCACCTGAAGAGGGCAGGACTGGCAGAAGTTCATGAAGAAGAAAGGAAGGCAAGAAACTACAGAAACGTGGTAAAGAAGACCAATAGCCAATAGAACATAATATACAACCTACCACGATGGCCCAAATCAAACTCATTCAATATTCAACATCAAATGATCTAACCTTAGGCTAGAGGTTAAAATAGCATTCCGAATTTCAGTTTACAGGGCTCGTTAAGCAAGCTTTAAAGGAAGAGGTTAAGACTTTGGCCCTTTTTAGGGACTCGTCTTTTGGGAGAGGGGGGTGGGGTGGTTACCACCACTATTCACCTCCACCCCTTGTCTGGGATAGGGAGAGGGGGTGTGGGGTGGTTACCACCACTATTCACCTCCACCCCTTGTCTCGGGTAGGGAGAGGGGTGTGGGGTGGTTACCACCACCATTCACCTCCACCCCTTGTCTGGGATAGGGAGAGGGGGGTGGGGTGGTTACCACCACTATTCACCTCCACCCCTTGT